>QTSX02003570.1:564156-665275 GCA_014839935.2 Entomophthora muscae
TTTATTAGACAACTGATATTGAGGCTGGGCCAGCCCCTGCGTTTATCTGGGTTATCTTGGACCCAACCTTGGGTGTGTGTGGTTTGTGACAGAAGCTTGCTTGACAGCTTCCATAGCTTAGTATCCTTTCTGAGGCTGTGCAGCTATACCTCAATATGAGCAGAGTAGCTGTGAACCTGGACCACGTTCCAGGTGGCTAGCTAGAGGGACCAGCTACTAGTTGGTGGAGATGATTATTCCTCAATCAGAGCTACTCTAATACAATAGACTAAAAGCCTTTTATCTTAGAGTATTTGGCTTGACAGCCCAGTCTATTTTGGGCTCTTCTAGAAGTTTTTCAGATGATGGCCCATATGATGGCCCTTATTCTAGAATGTAATTAAAGTTTAGAATAGTAATTATATATGGGAAGCATGTTTGAGGTGGTTGTTGAGGTGAACTAATTAATTACACAATATGTGCATGTTTCACTATTAATTAGGAATACATGAAATTGTTAATGCCAGGACATGATTTGGTTGTTGATTCATTGATCCTGCAACCTGCGGCCCGCATCATTCTATTGAAACCATTCCAAAGAGCAATTGCCAGCTGGAATGCAATAATTGGGTTATCTGTTAATTAGTCAATATCCCAAAATCCTGACAAAAATAAAAAATATTTAATAAGTATTGTAATTTTAGGATAATGTAAGAATTATTCAATCTTTCATCTCTTAAATGTCAAAGGTATAATCCATAATAAAAGTATATATTGTCAAACAAGACCTTGTTGATAGTTTAATAGAGATAGTTGCATAGCATCTCCTTATACTTCTCTAATGTAAGTTGCACAAACAAAACAACTATCCTTTTTATAATAAAAAATATATTTTTGAAAACCACTAAATCATCTTAGAGAACATGAATTATGAACAAAATTAGAACTTTTGCTGAAACTAATCAAAAGTATTTCTGCTAGATTAACAGAAAGATATCAGTGATGTTACAGAAGTAACAATTTCAAATCCCACCATGGGATTTAAGCCCGCTCTCAGCCACAAGGCAGGGGGGCAGGTAGCAGGAGCTTGTCTGCACCTGGGTTTGCTTTAAAAAGCAAATAACCAGGTGCAGGAACCACTCCTGCTCTGAAAGTAGCTGCAGGGCTCATTCTGGGCCCCAAAAGCTATGCCCAAGCCTTGGTGGGTTTGGCTAGGCCTGGGAAAGCTAAATTTAGCTGCCCAGAACACCAAGTTCAAGCCCACCCTCCATTTGGTAATTTGGGGTTCCCAGTTGGGAACCCCTTTTTTAATCAAGTTCTTTTTCCTCAATAATGCCTGTCAAGCCAGTCCCAAAATGACAATCAAATTGGAAAAGACTGCATGACTCCTGCAGCCAAACCTGCCAGAACCAATGACCAGTCAGGCAAAGATAGACCACCAGAAAGCCAAGCAACTATTCCTGAAGACCCCAAAAAATTATGATGAAGCAGCCAATCTCCCAGAATGATTTGAGATGTCAAGCCTTGCAACCCAGATAGCACCAGAAGAATGCCCAGAGGCACCTGTATGTAAGTAAGTATATGAGCCAGAAGCACCAGAAAAATTCTGTATTGTAATTCTTACCAATAAAATTGTTATTAACCTTTGGTTCACTAATCTTATTTCTTACATATTTCTGATACTCTTTCATTTGAAATCACCTAAGCACCAGTACTCATCCTCAGAGACTGGAAGCCAAGAGCCAGTTGACAAAACAGAAGCATTTGTCTACTACTGTCATCCTGATGCTCTGTTTGGCCTTGTGGACTTCACTGAGTATCCTCATAACCCTGACCACAAATCCTGGACCCTGGAAGATTTGAAGTGGCACACCTGTCTAGACGCTCCCAAGGATCTATATAAAATAATCTGTGACAGCATAGAAATCACTATATACCCTTTAATCTTCAATGGGAAATACAATAATCCTGCTGCCTACTTGGTCCCAATGGAACCACCACTGGCGCCCAAACCAACCATCTCAACCCCACCCACTTCTGATGCCACTGACCAGAGTATTCAATTCCTGGGAGTGCTGTATCTGGCACTTACAGGATTGATTGATTCTTTCTTGCCTGCAGCAGGACCCTGGGCTGTGGTAGGAAAGGCCCTCTCCTACCTGTTAAAGTTAGGCCCCATCATCTGGTGGGCCATGCCAGTACCTGCATCTGCTCCTCCCTCACCTGAAGGAGAATCCTGGTACTCCTGGTATCCTGACTAATGAGCAGCTGTAAAAAAGAAAACTAACTGTAATACAACTTTTCTCTTGGTACCCTGCTCACCACTCATAGCTTTATACTCACTAGTTTATGATAAGAATGTTACAACCATATCTAAAAATATTGCAAGGCTATAAATTTATATCTACCTTTGAATAAAGCTATTTATTAGCTATATACTAGAAACACATACCAGCAGGCTGCTGTAAAAGAATGAAGCTGAGCATAGCATAGCTTTGCTCTTTTGGCAGCAATCTTGACAACTATTTCTTTTACAAACTAGAGTATAAGATAAAGATTTTAGAAGGCCACTGATTTAAATAAACAAAAAAGGTTTTCATATAAGATACCTGGACGCATACCCAGGTGGGATGCTGTAAAAGGGTAAAGCAGGCGTAGCTCAGCTTTATTCTTTTGGCATCCCGCCCACCACACCACACTTGTTGTTTAAGAGTCTTTTATATGATTGGATGTTTAAACTCTGCTGATGATTGAATTGACCAATGAAAAGAGAGCTTGATCAGTTTTAAATATATTTAATTGAAAAAGATACATAAATTTTAGTTTAAGTATAGGATGGTTGGCTTGGAAATTTCGAATCTATCTATTCCAAAGCAAAATAATATAATATTCCACTTGGATGCATCAGCTGATTCAAGTGGCTACATATTGTTTCAGAGTAACCCTTGCTTACCACAGCTTCATCCCAAAAGAACATCAGTGGAGTAAACTGGCTTTGATAAAATTATTTTTTGATATAATGATTTTCATGAAATTTAGAGGACGCAGATCAATTTTTCAGATAATTCTGATCAAAATGGTACCAAACATGATAGCTCTAGCTGCTCTAGATGCTGAGACATATAGTTAAGTGCTGGAATCGAGTTCACGTCATAATCAAAGGCTCGAACTCAATTTGATATTGTCTAAATTTACTTTTAATGCACAATAAAAAACTAAAACCAATGTATCTCAGTGAATACTGAGCCAATTTTGATATTCAATAGCCTATTTTAAAGCTTTAAATCAGATCTACATTTTAAAGGAAAGTAAAAATCAAATGCTAAATTTTTAAAAAATATCTATAGCTTTACTAAACTTAATAGTGATACTATACTTATTTAGGGTTAGTTGTTATTTATACTTGGAATATACAATTTTAATTTTAAATTTAAATAAATATAATTAAAACCACCTTTTAATAAAGCAATCAAATAAAATTTACCTAAACATGTGATAAGTAATCCAAGCCTAAAAATACAATAAAACATATTTAATTGATTTATTAAATTCAACTTTAATTCTGTCCTTGGATGGGGAAACCACCTAGTATGGTATATTAATCACAATATTCTTCAATAAACAATATCTTATTACTATTCTTGGACCTTTTATTGGACTGTTATCTTACTCAATCAAATACTGAGTTATCATTGGTTCAGTTGCAACAACACTGTAACAGCTGATGGCTCTATCCTGCCTTTAAGTCCAAGCCTCCAGAGGCCAGGATAGACTGTGTTGTTTTTGGCTCTTTGACAACATCCAAGAAAACAGTGTGAAACCTTTATAAAAAAGTCTTGAGGTTTGAAACTAGCCTTGCATAGCCTTCAGGCAAAATTAAAGGGACATACATTAATTTCCTGAAAGATTGAAGAGAGTTTCCTTTAGTAAAAAGGAAAAAAAATAAGCTTAAAGATTAAAAATCCAACACAAATGTGGATAAACTTGTCTGGTATTTAGAGAGAGACTTTGACTTATATAGTGGACTAGGTGGTTTCCCATCCAAGGACAGAATTAAAGTTGAATTTAATAAATCAATTAAATATATTTTATTGTATTTTTAGGTTTGGATTACTTATCACATGTTTAGGTAAATCTTTATTTGATTGCTTTATTAAAAGGTGGTTTTAATTATATTTATTTAAAATTAAATAATCCACAGTAGTTTTCAAACCTGTTGAGATAAACATATATTATTTGGATTTTAGAACACATGAACTAAGTCCCACAAAATGTATTTCAACTTGATAGATCTAAATAGAAGATAATTTCACAGAAAATGAGCGCTATTTGGCAAATATGTCCAATCATACAATAACCTATTCAAACCAGGGACAAATGCTTTAACAATTCAACAACAAATGACTTAAACACTAGAACACATGAGTTCCAATCTGAAAAAATCTACTATATTTCTATTTTTTTTGTGAAACATGAACCTCAGTCACAAAGTTAAAAATTTGATCCAACAACAAGCCTCAATAGCAGCAAACAGACAACATAAATATCAAATATCAAAAGACATGAATAAATCTATAATACTTTTATCAACTTGTCCTAATTAAGAATGTAATCTATAATACAAAAAGGAAATAGATATTCTTAGTGTCTGTTTTGGAGTTAAAATCAATAAAAATCAAATTTATCCTAACTCATGATCAACAGTGCACATTTACAACCAAAAATAATTAATATAGAAATCTAAAAATCAAATTTGAAATAAAAGGTAGTGACTACAAGGTTTCATGCTACTATATATGGAGAGATAAAAAATCAAAATAAATAAATAACATATAGATGACCTGTTTTTAATTTTATTTTATTTTTATACCAAAATGGACCACCATCTAACAAAACAAACCAATCAGAATAGAGTGTAAATGTGGTATCTTTGTGTAGCTCAGACGGAATAAGCCTCGATTATTGCAACCAGTTTAACTTAATGAAATAAGCCTGTTGAAAATAAGACATGGCTTTGTTTGAAAATTGGCACAAAACTTGTGGTCAATCTAGTGCCAGAGAACCAGTGGTCTGGTGCTAGATTGACCACAGCCAATTTGCAGGCAAAGATATCTTCTATTTTCAACGGGCTTACTTCATTAGGTGTTAGTACTTGAAAACTCATAATAATAAAAAGCTAATAAAAATTCTATTAAAACATAAAAGCAAAAAGTATTTCTAGAAAACTAATTTTATTTAAATTAATGCTCCTATTTGAGACATTCTCTCAGACATAAATATCTAAGATTAGATGCACATACATTGAAAATAATGCTTTAGTTCCCTGAATATATTTTGGTGGATTCACTCCTAAAATCCATATTTCCAATTTGAGTCCCAAAATAATTAATTTTTTTGAAAAATGAGTTGTTTTGTACTTGGAGTTCATCTTTGTGACTGAACCTCATGTGTTCTCTGTTTGTATCATATTTGCCACACACTCATAATCAAATTTGATGTAGAATGCTCCAGCAAATGACTGTATTGTGTGTTATGAATTTGAGCTTTGTATGTTTGCTATCTCATTTTTAGATTTAGTATTTGTTTGTTTTTTGTTTTGTGACTGACTAATTTTTTTGTTTTCCAGCCCCTAGATAAATGGAAGCTTTATTGAGTAAATTAACCTTCAACTGGTTTCCAATTTGAAATATATTTTATGACTGAGTTATTGCATTCTAAACTGAATGATATATTTTTATCTCAACAGGTTTGAAAACTACTGTATACTCCAAGTATAAATAAAAACTAAATCTAAATAAGTGTGGTATCATTATTTAGTTTATTAAAGCGAAAATAATGATTTAAATTTCAAATTTTTTTCTAAATCCTTTCAAAATTTAGGGCTAATTTTTAGCTTTAAAATAAGCTATTGGATATTAAAATTGTAAAACTAGTATTCACTGAGATACATTGATTTTAGTTTTTTAGTGACATTAAAAGTAAATTTAGATAATATCAAATTGAGCCTGAGCCTTTGATTATGACGCAGAACGATTCAGCACTTAACTATATATCTTAGCAGCTAGAGCTATCATGTTTGGTACTATTTTGATCAGAATAATCTGAAAAATTGATCCCACATTCTCTAAATTTCATGAAAATCATTATGACAAAATTTTAATTTTATCATGAGTTTACTCCATTGATGTTCTTTTGGGATAAAGCTGTGGCAAGCAAAGGGTTGTGAAACAATATGCAGCCACTTGAATCAGGTGATGCATCCAAGTGGAATGTTCCATTACTTTGTTTTGGAATAGATCCATTCTAAATGTCTAAACCAACCATCTTTTTTAAAAAGATTTAAAGAAATGATGATTTTTTGTAATTTGAATCATTGCTTTAATGATCAAGCTCTCCTTTTCATCATCAATTCAATCCTCTCTCAAAAGTAGGTTAATCATCCAATCATATTAAGGTATATACTAAAATCTGCAGCTTCTCTTCCAATTTTAATCCACATTCTAGAGTTGGGTAATATTTGTATCTAAACCACTGTAATAGTTGAATGAGGTTAGCCTTTCACTCAAAATTCAAGTAACCAAATACAAATTATTAAAGTTCAAGTGGCTTATATTTAGTTCAACATGATTTAAACTACACTTCACTCAATCCAATCTGTGTACTCTCAAAGATGCATATAGGGATTGAATGTAAGATGATCCAAATTGAGCTTTGGCTTAACAATTAGCTTTTAAATTAAATTAAATTTAAAGAAAAATCAATTCAGTCAAATCCTTTACAGCTTGGAGCCCACTTGAGGTGAAATTATAACCAGACAGACAGACCACTTTTATACATATTAATCAGGTGCAGGAATTTTTCACTAGATAGACAAGGGGCTGTTGGGGTTTGAATTTTACCAGGATCAGAATAATCAAGGTAACACAATCAAGAAAATATGAATATTGATGTTGATACGTTTAGAAAAGGGGGAACTATGGTATCCAAAAGAAAATCCCAAACCAAGTCTTTTTCTAATATCACAATTTTCAGGCCATATTAAAATAGTATTGATAGTGCAGTTTACGGAAGGCTTAACCCAGACTATCCCCTCCCTGCCCTCTGCACTACTGACAAAGGTTATCTCCCAGGTATCACAAATATTACCCACAATGTTTTAGTCAAGAATAGCAGTGTTTACTGATGAAGGCAACACCCAAAAAACAACAAAATATTGGATAGAACCAATGTCCCTTACGCCTTAACTCTGGAGTGGACACCATCCTATGCTATCACAGAGATCTTGGTCACACCAAAGGAAAAGACCTTTATAAATTCTTGAAACACACAGCCTGGTGGACTACCCTATATTACAGCGTCCAAGAAGTCTTAGAGCAGTATGATATATGCAAGAAATTCCCCAAGAGAGGTATGCCTCCCAAGTTGGTACTCCTAATCCAAATTCAGGCAACTGTTCAAGACATTGAGTCTAGATAATGTGTAGCCCTATACCAGGCAAAGCCAATGGCAAAACTTTATCAATACTTCTATTGACTTTGCCACCAGATGGCTAGTGGCATGAGCTGTCAAAACACATACAGCAACAATATATGTTGATGCATAGGCAAGAAAATTATCAGCAAGTTTGGAAATCCAGAACTTCTTATTACTGATGGAGGCAAAGAGCTGAACGAAAAAATATATAGCTGATAAACAAGGAGTGAAACATACAGTAACTACATATACCTCTTGCAGCCCAATGGCAGAGGAGCTGCTAAATGGCCCCTTAGTTCAGCACTCACTAAAAAAGCTCTACTACCAGGGCACCGGAGAAAGCCAAAAAATTCCCCCACTATCATCCTTGTAGCCATATACAAAATGAAAAAAGCCACTGGTAAGAGCCCTTTTTAATTAGCCTATGACCCCCAGCCAAACATTGTTCAAGCCCTCACAGGACCAAAGCTGGAAATAACCAGCAAGATTTTACCCAGAGTCAGACCCCCAGGTGCTCCACCAACAACGGTCAAACAGATAGAGAGGAAAAACAACCATAAGATACATTTTTCCCTCTGAAAGCCAGATATGAAGTTGGTGAAAGGGTCTGGGTGATTGATACTGATAAGTGCAAAACAAAACCAGAGAAGTAGGCTCTGCCACTGTTCTAAAGGTAAATGTCAACACTTTCAGGATTGTTAATTCTTTTCCCCTTGAAACCTGGGCACAAGGACAGGATTTGAACCCTGACCTTGATCCCTGTGGGCTGCCAGCCCTGAGGACTGAGAGGCTTCCTGCCTGCATTTTCCTTCTGGTCAAGTCTCTGAAAGCTGAACCAATAATGATGGCCCAAATGATGAAGCAAGCCAAACCAACAGAATCGTTGCACCAAATGAGGGAACAATCAAGGTGCCTAATTGTAAGGGATCCATCTTTTCACAAGAAGAAAAATCCAAATCGTGGGTCTCCAGGTACACAGAAGGAGTTAGAAATTGCATTTTTAAATGCAAAATTAGAAAACAACAAAATCAATCAATCAGTTGATTTAATCAGTTTGAAAACACATTCAAAATTGATTAAAAATGTGTTTTTAAAAACAAAAGCAAAAAGCAAGCACAAAAACAACCATATAAATCCTAGTTTAAATTTGATTTTTAATACTCCAGATGATGAACACAACAACAGAAACAACAACATAACATTTAAAATTGGCTCCAATACATACAACACAGCCAATCATGATAAAATTAAATGCGTTAAACACTGCAATCAATTATTCAGGGATCCACAAAGCCAATCAAAGATAACAGTCCAACCAATCCAGAGAAGTACCTCACATCCAACCCCAGAAATCAACTCCAACCATAGTTGTCAGGGACCCACTTTGAGGGGGAATAAGCCCCCAAGTTGGTGAGCCAAGGTCCCTAAATTAAGCCCTGCAATGGCTGAACTGATGGGCACAGTAACCATGGTGGGTGGCCCTAGTATGCAAACCTTCCCATCAGAGAAATGAAATGACCCAAAAGATAGTATCCTATCATTTACAACAACAGATAGAATGAAGCGCAGCGTGAGGCTGGCACCAACAAGGGTTCAGCAGGTGGAGGAGTAGAATGGCAGCCGTAATTGGAACTTCTGTCCCCAATGACCAGACAGATACTGGAATCATCTGTTGTCAAGGACTTCTTCTGATGGGCATCATTGGGTAAGGAGTTTTTCCAGTTGATAGTGGAGTGGGATTCTCAAGACCTTTCAACATTGTAAAAAGGAGACAGAAACCACCACAGGAAATAAATTCCCTTCATGGCACAAATAAGTTACTAAAAAATAGATGTGACAAGATAGGATAAGTAATATTCTTTATTGTTGGAACAGAGAGAAATGATAAGAATAGCTCACTTAAATACCCTCACAATGAAGGCTGACACATTTGAGTGGCATTTTGAGAATAAGAGGGATTTTCATGGACCTGAGATCAAATTAATACCTTGTCTCAAATACTGATAGAATTGGAACTTAATAATATAAATTGTTATAAGATTGACACAGAGGAAACAGTGATGAGCCATACAGCTGTAGATAATTAAGCAGGTTGTGTTAAAGTGACCGCTTAAAACTAAGTACAGAGCTTGGCTCACATATAGAATAAATCAATTCCAGAGCGGCAAGGAAGACAGCTGCAGCCAATCAGATTGCAAGCAATAAGTGATGTTGTTGATTGTGTTAATAACCTTTTCAAAGTTCAATTTAAAAGCCAGAGCAAAAATTGAATGAATAGAATTCATATATAAAGGTAAACTAAGTTGAAAAGTTAATTCTGTACTAACACTGGGTCTTTCTTTAGGGTTCAGAGTTCAAAACCTGTTGAACTCATTGTTCAAATAAACACTGGACTCCATTTCTTTGTTGTGATGTTGTTTTGAAAAGGATTTCAGGCCCAGATTTTCAATAAAGTTAATGTAGTCAGGGGAAGAATCCCTGACAATAGTACAGTACAATACTGAAATATAATAATCCTACTCACTTTATCTTGCATTTCAGGCTGCAGTCCTGCAAGGCAATACTTCTCAAACCACTCTTGCAGGATCACCTGGTAACCACTATGTCCCCTCCTCCACTTGACTTCAGTATTTAAGCTGAACAATTCCATCTGAGCATATTGCTCCAACAACTTTTTATTCCTATCTTAGCCAATAAATATATATTTTAATACTTCTAAAAACTTGATTAGTAGATCTAAAAGGGGTCTCCTACAACAGCATGAAGCTCATTCTTCTGGTATGGGCTTTCTGTGTGTTAATCAGTTATAGCCATGCAAACATGAAATTTGAAACTCCTGAACCAACTCCCACTGATAAATCTGAAGACTCTATTTGGTATTGTTTTGGAACACACCACTGCCATGCCCCCTATGTTGAAACTACTCAATTCCCTCCTATTATTCATCCCAAGGCCCCCTGGTTGGTCTTGGGGTACACCAGCGTCTACTATCTGTTAAACCACTTCACTCCATTCATGGGGAGATTTTGCTTATTTGGTCACCTCTTACATATGTTAATAATAGGAATTCCAGTCAGGTCCACTCTGGTTAAGTTTAATTTAGGAGCCCTTTTCCATTTAATTGCAGAAAAGCTCCCCAATGAATGGATCCCTGACACTAATGGAGGTAACAAAATCCCAACTATTGGCTTCATGAGTTTAAAGGCTACACCAGCGGCCAATCAAGAGTCATCCTTGGAAGCAGGCATGGGCCTGCAGCTTGACCCCATGATCACAACTCTAGAGCAAGATAATCAAGTAGCCAATTCAAGATTTTTGACCAATGAAAGAGCTTCTGGCCTGGGTGCCATTTTGCTGCCTTTGAACCCAAGCACCCAGATCCCCCAGACCCACATTTACTAATGCCCTGAAGAAACCCCCAAGGAAAATGTTAAGTTTGGAAGTGAGGTGCTATATAGACCCAAGGACCCTGCACTCCAAACTTGTTGCCATTTTTAAATAAAGGTTAGGTTGAACTGACTCATACAGCTATTGTCTTATTTTATATTTTCCATCTATCAAATTAGTACAAGATTCTATGGTCTGCCTGCCCCTCTGCCCACAGATTTCTGTCCTCCTAGTGCTCCCTTTGGTCCCGGTTATTTCACTGAGTACCCTCTAAAGCCCAAGTATAAGGATTACACCCTGGAAAAGATCCTTGAACTAGATCCTCTGGACCACATTCAATCCACAATTAGGTAAAGCCGCCAGGGCCCCTGGATTTTATCAACACCTCTGTTGTTAAGTGGAAAATTTAACTACCTGCCTGCCTAAAAACTCAGTATGGAACCACCTGTGACTCCTAAGCCAATGCCTACTTCCTTGCTAATCTCCCAGTTGACCACATTGGAAAGCTGTTTGGGATTGTGTAAATCACTCTAAAAGGGGTGATTGACACTATGATCCTGGCTGCTGGTATGTGGTCCTGGGTGAGAAAGCTCTTCTTCTATCTATTTAAGTCATCTTATCTCTTGTGGTGGGCTCTGACTGCAAAAAACCCAGCCCGAGTGATTCTAGAAAACAACAGGCCAGCCACCCAATATTGGATCCCTGACAAACACCACTTACCTGGTACAAGGCTTGGGAAAAATAAAACAAGACAGAGTCCTGCACCACAACCAGCTTCAAGTATGCAAGGCAAGAAAAATCAGTATGAGGCCACACTACCCACAATAGAACATCAGCCAATAAAGTACAGAGCTTGCACCCCTGAAAACCTTCTGGCTGATCTGCCAACCAAGAATGTGAGAGAGGGGAGCTAAACTAACTAAGTTTGGCTAACATCCTGGTGGAAAAATCACCAGGACACTATCCAGTGAAGCACTGGAATTGCTTCTCTGAAAAGAGATCACAACAAGGACACAGGGGATAGCTGAGAAAAGTAGGAATTTATTCCCATTCACACCAGTCCTAAAAGTAGCCAAAAAGTGTAGGAGGGAACGTATTCTGCAACCAAAGGTGCTGGAGGGGGACTGAGATCCTCCTTATTATTATGGAGAGGAGGAGGAACCCAAGGCTCCCAAATCAAGGAGATGTCTAAGTCAAGGCCAGGGGAGTACAGAACCAGATTTTCAGATGTGAGGCTTTTGACAAGATTCTCCCCAGAGGAGAGGAAGCTCTTTGGGAAGTGGAGAATTTTGAAGGAGTTGTTGCCCACAACTTGTGACAAAGAAGAAATTCAAGTCCAGAGGTCAGAAGAAGTCAACCAAATTAGAAACAGAGCTGGAAACAGGGGGGAAATCACAAATTTCACAAATGGGAATATCATTTCCCAATTCTCCAAAGGATTTGGAGGTCTTCACCAGGTTTAAAATACTTTAAATTAGTAACCTTGGGTCAAACAGGGGTAGCCACCAGAGAACAATCAGAAAAATACACTTATTAGGATGGGGAATGTCTCAGGGAGCTCAGAAGCGGCTTTAAACACTAGGGAGATGAAAGAGGGTTTAAAGTCAAACAAAAACAAAAAAATTCAAAGTTTAATTAAGCTTTTATAATAAAATTTAACTCTAATTTAAATTTCAAGCAGGGGTTTGAAAGAAAAAGATAACTACACAGCGCTTATGTGCTAACACTTGTCTAGGAGGTTTTGGGGTGACCACCGGGTTCAAAGAGGTCAGGAAAAAGGTAAGGAATTTAAAAATCTTTACTAACACTTTACTGATTTTTAGATAACTCTACCAAGAGTTCTAAAAGCCAAATTTAAAAGTATTAAGTGCAATTTTTCAAACTTTATTGGTTTGATAATAAAGAATGAGCAAGCAGGGGACTAAAAGTCCCCTGTCTTACTTTAAGGAAGGACACTTGAGTTTGGAGGGTCACCTGACCCAGGTGACAAATCTGATTGGCCAGACAAGAAATTTTGCAGGAATAATTCAGGGGGATTGCATAGTTTTCCATTAATTTACTGTTTGGTTTTTGATTGGCTGCCGCCTAAAGGATGGTTCAAGGGGACATCAACTCCAGCCATATTAATTTTTGGTGATTTAGCAGAAACACACCTTGATTGGTTATTTTGAAGTTGCTTCAAATTTGGGTAGAACTAAGCCAGCAATTAATCCAAATTAATCAGGGATTCTTCCCAGGTTGGAACAGAAATCAGGGAGTCAACAGATGCCTCCTGGGAGGGGTAAGCTAAAACAAATCTCTCTTTAATGGTGTGTGCTAAATTATTTAGCAAATTCTGGGGTTTAGAAGGGATTTGAGAGGATTTCTTGGTACAGCAGGGAAATATTTCCCTATCCAAGGCCAAAATTAGGAGAGTAACTTTACAAAGAAGGCCAACTCTCAGCAGGGGGTATAAAAACTTTGGGGTCAACCCCCAGAAAAGTTTCATATAAGAGAATCTATGTCACACAAAATGACTTCCCCATAACCCAAAGCCAAATGCAAAAGTCAAATCAAATTTCCAAACAAAGCAACAGAACCCAGTGACAATTCCTACTCAGTGGGTAGCTTAATTTGACGCTTGACCTATTACAAGGATCAAGCTACCCACTTTCCAGTCCAATTGATTGATTGTCACAATCATGTTCCTCTTAAAATGATTCCCTCAAACTGTATAAGTAATAAATCCCAATAAAGATAATTATCTAGCTCTTAACTGTTCCCCTTGTAACTCTGCTAATACAGCACAGTTACAGCAATATCAAATAAAGGACTACATGATGTGTGAGTGTGGTAGGAATTGGGAGTTTGAAAGGGATTATGTGCTGTGTAGTCAAGATCTACTTATTTTCATCTCTGCTAGGTTGATGGTGGGACAAGACTAGCTTCTCACATTCATAAGGTGGGTCAGTCATAATGGACTTGATTGCCTGCTAATTACACAGCAATTAACTATTGGCTAGTATTAATAAGCTAGCATTTATACAGTGTATGGTAGTTACATTTAGTAATTTCAATCTAGAAATGATACAGGGTGTAGCTAGATGTTTTAAGATAATCAAACTAGTGATAATACAGTATATAATCACCAAAATATTATGGCAACAATTAGACCAATCCTTTGTGGCTAATCAGCCTAATGTTATGGTAGCATGTTGAATGGAAGGGATAGTGTCAGGATGCCAAGAGTACCGTGGGGCTCCAGTAGGTGAGGGAGGAGTTGAAGCAGGTACTGACATGGCCCACCAGATGAGGAACCTAACTTTACCAGGTAGGAGAGGGCCTTTCCTACCACAGCCCAGGGTCCTGCCGCTGGCAAGGCGGAGTCAATCAATCCTGTGAACGCCAGGTAAAGAACCCCCAGGAATTGGATGTTCTGGCCAGTGGCGTCAGAGGTTGGTGGGGTTGAGATGGTTGGTTTGGGTGTCAGGGGTCGCTCCATGGGGAACAGGTAGGCAGCAGTATTATTGTACTTCCTGTTGAAGATCAAAGGGTAGATGGTGATTGCTCTGCTGTCACAGACAATTTAGTAGGGTTCCTTGGGTGCGTTTGGGCAAGTGTGCCACTGTAAGTCTTCCAATGTCCAGGGTTTGTGGTCAGGATTTGGGGGATACTCAGTGAAATGCACAGGACCAAACAGCAAGTCAGGGGAGGTAATAATCAAAAACTTCTGGGTCTCCAGCTGGTGCTTGGTGTTCAACTCCTGAGGGTGAGTTCTGGTGTCTAGGTGATTGAAGATGGAAGAGTATCAAAAATAAGTATGGAAACAGATTGGTGAACCAAATTTTCATAACAACTTTATTTGGTAAGGATGAAAATACAGAACTTTTTCAGGTGCTTCTGGTTTGTATACTTACTCACATGCAAGTGCCTCTGGGCATTCTTCTGGTGCTATCTTTGTGGCCAGGCTTGACATCTAAGGTTCTGCTGTTTGGTTGGCTGCTTCATGTTCATTTTTAGGGTTTTCAGGAACAGTTGTTTGGCTTTTTGGTGGCCCATCTTGGCTTGGCTGGCCATTGGTTCTAGAAGGTTTGGCTTCTGGGGTTATGAGGGTTTCCCAATTCAATCACCTTTTTTGGGCTGGCTTGAAAGGCTTTCCTGAGGCCAAGGAACTTGATTAAAAAAGGGATCCCCAATTGGGGACCCCAAATTACTTAATGGAGGGTGGGCTTAAACTGGGTTTACTGGGCAGCTAAAAATAGCCTGCCCAGGCCCAGCCAAACCCACCAAGGCTTGGGAGTAGCTTTTGGGGCCCAGAATGGGCCTCACAGCTACCGCCAGGACAGGAATGATTCACACACCTGGATTTGCTTTGAAAATCAAAAATCCAGGTGCAGGTGAATCTCCCCGCCCAGGGCATTGTAATTGTTACTTTCATAACAGATAGCAAGACCTTGGAAGTCAAAAAACCAGCAAAGAACTGTGGCCAAACCCTTGACCATGATGATCAATTTAAATGCTAACATTGACAAGAAATGTTTAAATCTGGAGTTGATCAGATAGCCTCTGAAAATATGGACCTGCCCTGCTTTGCGCCAATCAATTATGATAAGAAAATTATGCGGTATACACAGTTTAAAGAAGATTCCACTCAATCTTAAAGTTACTAATTTTTCCAAATAATGACATCATTGAATTGAATTCCAATGCTGGCCCTCCAACTGCTGAAAATATTTGAGTCAAATGTTGCAGCATCTTTGACTACTCCCTCTTGGTGAATTAACATCCCAAGTAGTTCACCAAATGAGACACTGAATGGCTCACCAACTAATCATTAAATTGGTGACACTACTATCATTTGACCATCTATTACAGGGATCAAACAATCCAGATCCTAAACAGAACATAACTTGAATAATCCTTGTGACTTAAGAGGAATATTACTCAGATAAGCCTCATGACCACCATGACACACATGGACAGTATGTGGCTTCCCATGATAATATATTATCCTATATTCATATCAAATAAAGTATCATTATCTTCTTAATTTTCCCCTTTATCTTGCTTATTATACTTTCCAGAAGTATATAGTTGACAGTGGTAGCACAGGTAGGTTATACACACCTACACAACTTTAAGGAAAAATTCCTCCTAAGAAAATGACTCAACAAATGGCCTTCCCTGCAGGTTAGAGAGACTACAAAAAAGGACAATACATCCCTACAGGTTTTACCATATTTAACATTGTCCTTGTCCCCACCAAACAGTACAACCTTCTTCACGCCTGTAGACTCCTGAACCTGCCTCCAACTTCTGCAGTCCTGCAGGTGCCTGAGATACCCAGTATTGTCTTTCAACGTCTACACTCAGCAGAAATAGGGACATTTGAAGGATTGCACCAGGAAAATGTCATCCTCTGAATTAACAGCATACAAAGAAAATTTACACAAGTGGACTACCCCCACAGACTCTGGTCCAGCAAAGTTGTCCTATGTGTCACAGGAACTGCCTCACGTTTTTTAATTGAATGGCTAGAACAACACCTCAACCAGAAAGAAAACTGGGAGGTGTTCAAAGCCACATTCCTCAAAAAGTTTGCCATGAAAGACTCTGATGTGGTGATTATGACAAAACTTAGAACCTTTAAAATGACAGGAACAATCAAATATTACATTGCAGCATACAAAGACTTACATAAAAAAGCTCCCAACATCATCAACTTTGATGAGCCTGGACCATAATAGACTTTTACAATGGCCTCCCCACACACATTAGACGTCAGTTTGACATGACCTGCTGCAAGAACCTTGAGGATTTGTTCTTAGAAGGAAAGCGCGCAGCTCTAAAATTAAACAACCTACATGCAACAAATAAACAGAAGGAGATCCCCACAGCAAGAAAGGACCCTCAACCTAATAAGCAAAACAACCAAGACAACAACACCCATCCTTGAAAAGGGAATCACCCTGCCCAAGACAATCAGGCAAGCACTGAAGATAACAACAAGGAGGGGAAAGCTCAGGGAAGTGCTTAGGCAAGCCGCCCTCCCCCAATTTACAAGATTTGTATAGGGATCAAGATGTGGATTCAATCACCATGATCCAAGTACCCTCCAACAATCCTCTACTGTTTGCAGCCCAAACTGGAAATAAACTCCTTGCTTATCCTTTCCATTTTTGCAGATATCAGGGCAAAGCACTATTTGGCACTGGAGCAGACCAATTCCTTTTTTTGACAAAATTTTTGCTAACCTCATGAAATTGCCCACAGTCTAAAGCAACATCAAGAGAGTTGTCATGTCAGATAACAGAAGCACACCAGTCACCAAGGAATCAAACCCTTTTTGCGCTCAAATTGGAGATGTACAAACTACACTCAGTGGCTCTATCATACCAATCCCAAATATGATATTATAATTGGGTTGGATTGGATGAGAAAGACCAAACCACATATTGACTGGGATAGTTCTATCCTCATCATTCAACAAGGCAAGGTACACCATCATGTCTACCCAACTCAGCTTGATTCCTTATTAGAGACCACGTGTTTGTGAAAATCATCAAAACAGAAGGGGAGACTGACCCTAGCAAAATCAATTGGAACACCTGTATGTACAAGGTTATCCACTTTAAAAACACAGAAACCAGATGTGAGAAAGACTACATTCAAGACCAGCTATTTAGTGAATTCCCTTCTGTATTCCAAGAAGCCCTACCAGGCTTATCACCCAACTGTGGCATACAACACAAAATTGACCTCAAAGGAAGTATACCAAAAGCACTTCCTATCTATTGCCTCACACCCCAAGAAGAAAACACATTAAAAGCCTATCTTGATGGCCTCCAGAAAGGACTCATACAACCTTCAAAAATGCCTTTTGGTGCTGCTGTTTTCTTTATAACAAAGAAGGACAAAGGACTCCGCCTAGTCACAGACTACAGAGCGCTCAACAAGGTCACAATTAAGAACATGTATCCCCTGCCCCTGATCAATAACTTTTTTGACGCCCTGGGGGTCCCAAATCTTTACAAAAATTGATCTGACAGCAGGCTACCACCAAATTTGTGTAAAGCCTGAAGATATCCCAAAGACCACATTCAGAAATAAATGCAGATCTTTTGAATGTGTTGTTCTTAATTTTGGTATGAACAACGCCCTCAGCACTTTTATGACTGTCATGAACAAGGTTTTCAAAGAACACATCAGGAAATAAGCAATCATCTACCTGGACAACATAATCATCTATAGCCCAACCTTAAAGCAACACTGGGAGGATGTCCTCCTAGTCCTTTTCACCTTCAAAGAAAACCAACTCATTGCCAAACCATCAAAGTGTGACTTCTTCTTGTCCGAAATCCCATTCCTTGGTCACATTATCAGCAAGGAGGTCCCAAACCAGACCCAGAGAAGATAAAGGACATAACTAAAATACCAGCCCCAATAAATAAAAGTGAACTCTGTACTTTCCTAGGCATGGTAGCCTACATAAGAAGGTTCATCCCTGACTGGGGTGCCCTAACAGCCCCCTGTCAGCTATTACAGGCACAAAAACCAAGTTTATGTGAACACCACTAAGAGACCAACACTTCCAGCAACTAAAAAAATGTATGTTCACTGCCCCTATTATCCAATACCCAAATTGTGAAGGAATATATGTGTTATAAACCAATGCATCTGACTACACAATATAAGGAGTACTCTGTATCCAGACGGCAGAAAAAGACTTTATCCTTGCAGCGTACAAGTCAAGGAAGTTATCTGACGGAAAACAAAGATACCCCATGCACAATAAGGAGTTGGTAGCTATTGTGCGCTGCCTCATTAAATGACAATGCTATCTAGAAGGAGCCCAGACATTCAAAGTACTCACCTACTACAATTCATTGATATTCTTCAAAACACAACAACACTTATCAAGAAGACAAGCCAAGTGGATGGGTCTCATACAGAGATACCCAATGCAAATTGGGTAAAAGCCAGGCAAGGAAATGCTTACCGCAGACGCCCTATCAAGACTAGACAGTAAACATGTTCTATGTGCTGATGGGGACCCTGATTGGCCCATGTTGATCATGGGGAATCTGCAAGAAGGGTTCCCACCTGGAACACCAATGGACATCCAAGAGAAAGTCTTAAGAACAAACATCTGTTCAAAAACGTACATGGCACGTTACACCAAGTACTCCCAAAGGGTGACACTGTACCTTAAATCCCATCAACACAAAAGATTGGCACAATCCTCTGGTATCACAGAGACCTGGGACACACCCATAACAGGAACTTGCATGAATATCTCAAGACACACTACTGGTGGCCCAACATGCTAGATGATATCAGAGAAGTACTGGAGCAATGCAAAGTCTGTGAGAAGTACACCCAAACCAAGGCATCACCCATAGTCAGTAGTACCTGTATTCATCACAAAACCCTTCAAGGTATAGTTGTTGGATATTGTAGGACCTATGCCTGGTGAAAGCAAAGGCAAAAAGTAAATCATAACAGTCATTGACTATGCAACCAGATGGCCTGTAGCACAAGCCACAAAAGAGCACAAAGGCAACGACATGAGACAATTCATTGGCAAGGAGATCATAGCAAAGTTTGGAAAGCCTGACCTCTTAATCACAGACAGAGGCACCAAACTTAATGCCATTGACATCAATATCTACCTCACTAAAAATGGAATAAGACACATCACAGCCAGCCTGTACCACCCACAAGCAAATGGACAAGTAGAACAACTAAACAGCTCACTAGTGGAAGCCCTCAGTAAGTTATCTACTAACAATCCAAAAGCCTGGGTCAACATGCTGCCTACAGCACTCATGGTATGCAGAACACAAGTCAATTGCAACACAGTTATAAGCCCATATGAACTTTTCTATGGGCAGAATCCCGCCCTTGTTAGTACAACTGCAGGACCACAATTACCTCTACCAAAAAAGGTGCCAGATGACAGTAATCCCAACGTACACTGCGCTAGAAAAGACCAGGAAGACATGTAACAGAAAAGGATTGAAAGAGAGGCAATTCCACTACAACATGAAAGATTCCAAGTAAGGGAAAAATCTGGGTTGTCAACCACAATCAGCATAAGTTGAATCCAGGGTTAAGTGGGCCAGGCATTGTTATGGAGGTAAAACCCAACAGCACCTACCTCATCAAGGGAATTGGCGCTCAAACTGAACTAAAATGCATGCATCATGACCAACTCTGCCTATTTAAAGTAGGAACAGCTCAACGCAACTCCAGACTCCCTGTTCCCAATGCCAAACTGGATCAATACCAAGATTGTATTCCTGACACTCACAAGAAAATTCCTAAGGTTCTACCTTCCAGCACCCCAGGGAGAGATGTTGCAACATCTTTGACTTCTCCCTCTTGGGGAATAATTGCCCCAAGTAGTTCATCAAGAAAGACACTGAATGGCTCACTGACTAATTGTTAAGTTGGTTGCACTACTATAATTTGACCATCTATTAATGTCACAGTAAGTTCCATAATGCCAGGTATTGTCTGTCCAAGTAAGAAGGCACAGAAGGCCAGAAAACCTGAATCAAAATTGACCAAGTTAACAGATTTAAACCAAACAGTTGATTGAAAATGGGTCACAGCTGCTCCAGTATGCCAGCTGAAACCAGCTCCCCCTTGTAAACTAATGTTGATAAATCAATGTAATATGAGGGTCACCCAATATAAGCTCATTAATTGGCATGGGGTGTCAGAAACTGGTCACACAAGGGTTCTTTGCAACCTGGACTAGATACTTACTTGAAGATGCCAAAGGGATAGGAGATCAAGACTCAGGTGGTATTGCTTAGTCAGTTTTTCTGATATATATTGAATAATTTTCCCTGTTTCAACTCTAAGAGTTGAGTCCTTCTAAATTTACTCAATAAAAATCAATTATCTCAAGTTCTAATTTTAAATTTTAAAAATGCATCCTGTGCTTGGTTTATTGCGGTATATCCTGCACAATCTGATTCTGAACAGAATCATTTCAGGAAGATGGGGGCCATCATCTGGAACTTTGTTGTTGGCGCCGCAAAATGTTAATTCCATGCCAGCCAATTTTGTAGCTCCTCCCCCCATTCTGGAAAATGAAAATTGTGTCACTTCTCAATGCCCAGAATTCTACGCTGAAGATGCATTGATGCTTTCCCAGGTCATTAATCTTGGTTTACTCTGGTTAGGATTGATTGCTCTACTTAATTCTGGAGTTTCAATTGGAAATTTCACAAAAAGATATTTAAAGCCGCGTTGGTGGTTAATCATCAATTCTATGTGGATTTGGGCGATAATTCCCCATCATTTAGAAACAGCTTCATATTATCCAGTGATTTCCGTCACATTACTCAACTCTTCTATGTCTGAGTTTTTGGAAGCAGTTTGTCATGAATTTGTGTTTCTTTTCTCCTGCTCTGTTGAGATATCTGCGTTTACCATGTTTATTTGCATCAGTTCATTTCTGAGTTTTCAGTTTGGGCTTTTCTTTAATTTTTGGTTTCCATCTCCGGCTGCAGTTGTAGAGACTGGATCCTCTATTTCCTATTTCCGCCGCGTCATGTCATTTTGGCGTCTGGCTTATTTTCTTGCTCCACCCACTGATGAAATTTGGCGTGAAGTTTTGTCAGCTTTATCATTTTGTTCTGGCTCTAGCCTTAGTCACAAATTCCAAGTTTACCATGTGATGACAAAGGTTTCTGAAGATGCCTGTGAATGGTTGTTGTCCGCGGTGGAGTGCAATCCACGTGTTTTAACTGAGAGTGCATCTCTATACCCTTTGTTAAAAAATTTGTGTGTATCTATTGAGGAGCTCAAAGTATATTGTAAGCTGTACGCCTTCCATCAGGATACAACTCCGCTTTTGGTATTCCTTCCTCAGTTTCTTACCTACTGCTGTACAATCAATGTCCCCAAGGTGAATAAACTCTCAGCGTTGTGGTTAGCAGTTGACCAAACTGCCCAGGATTTGGTAGTTTGGGATTCCCCGTTAACCACAACTGAGGCCCTGGTAAGCCAAATTCTTTCTCTGGTCTCAAATCTGTCCACTTCCAAACAAGGTACGTTGGTAATCAAGGACTAACCCCTTGGCGTGCTCTTGGCTTTCTGGTCCTAGTTCTGTGGCAGCTCCTTCCAGCCAAAGTCAGGATTGTTATTCTTGTAGCTCTTCTCAGCTGCAATTGGCAGTGGTGAACAAACCTGTCCATATGACTGAAGCCTCTGTGGTGTCTGGTCCCAATAGCTCCTTGACAATGCTTCAGCACATCATACCTACCAAGCCTTCCGAGGTTGTGTCCAAAGAGTTGCCTCTTGTGCCCATTGATTGTAACTATCCTGTTCTTCCCGCCGCTGTTCAAGAAATGATCAAGCAATACTTCCAGGAGCATCCTGCCTCCTTAGCCGCCGTCTGTACTACCAAGGAGAAGCAAACTCCTGCTGAGATTGCAACCTTTGCTGCCAATAAATCTACTTCTGGTTACTTCTTGTTTTATGGTAACATAGATAATGGTCAACCTATCTATAAGCCAGCCATTTTATTGGATACAGGTGCTTCTGAGAACTTCATGAGTGTGGAGACTGCAGACTTCCTACAGCTCAAGTACCACCCTGGAATGCTTTTTAGGGGTGGAAACTATCAAACGTTCCCCTCCTCTCAGCTGAAGAAGCCAGTTACTTTTGTAGTTGCAGGTCAGTCCTTTACTGCAAGGTTTTCTGTTTGCTCTACCCTGATGTATCCTATCATTTTGGGAGTGAGTTGGTGGAGAGATCATAATGTATCAACCTTACTGGAGAAAAATGAGTTGCAGGTGGAACACTCTTTGGGTATAACCATTTGTATTCCGCTTTTGGATATGTCTGAATTAGAGCAATCATCACAGACAATACAGTCAGTTCCAATTTTTACACCCATAAGTTTGGATTTACCAACATGCCTTCAACCCTGGTCTGCGGCATTCAATGCCACTAGGGGTGGGGTACTTCCCAAGCACGCTCAGTTTGACTTTGACTTTAAAGTTACTGTTGATCTGATTTGCATTGTATCTCCTATTTACCCTTTAACCTTGAAGGAAGACGCATGTTTGGAAGAATGAACTTGCAACATGTTGGCAAAAGGCTACATTTTTAAGAAGGCTTTGTTGATCTGCTCTCTGTTATTGTTTGTTCAGAAGTCTGATGGGTCCCTTTGTCCTTGTGTCAATTACAGGAATTTGAATAACATTACAATTCCGGATCCTTATCCATTACCTCTCAAAGCACAGATCTCTAGATGTGTTGAGAAGGCCAAGGTATTCTCAAAACTTGATCTGTTGAATGCTTTCAATCAAATCAGGATTGCATAAGGAATGTAATGGTTAACAGGATTCAGAACCAAGAAGGGTATCTTCCAGTTCCGTGTAATGCCTTTTGGATTGAAGAATGCTCCAGCTTGCTTTCAGCAACTAATTGATTCCGTCTTGGGGGATCTCCTGGGTGTATGTACCATCGCATAATTGGATGACATCTTGGTGTTTTCTCCGTATGAGGAGTCCCATAAGGCCCACATCTCGGCAGTTGTAGAGCGCATTCTCTAAGCAAACTTGATCATCAAAAGGAGTAAGTGTGAATTCTTTAAATGTAAGGTTACCTTTCTGGGTAATATTATCTTTGAGGATGGCCACACCATTGCCCCTGACAAGGAAGCTGCAGTTTGAGAGTATGCTACGCCTGTGACAGTATCCCAACTTCATAGTTTCCTGAGTACATGTACATTCTTGAAGAAATTTACTCCCCACTTGTCTGAGGTAGCCGCCCCTTTATATTTGGCTAGTGGAAAGACAACTTTAGTCTGGACGCCTGAGTGTGCAAGTGTCTTCTCAGCAGTCAAGGCTCTTTTGTTGTCCTCCCCAGTGTTAAGACATGTGGATCCTGAGCTTCCTTTTGTTGTTTCCACCAATGCATCTAAATACGCTGTGGCTGGTGTGCTGTTGCAAACGGCTAGTGACAGGATTGAGAGACCTGTAGGGTATTTCTCCTGGAAGATGGAGGCTTTAGAACGCAACTACATGATTTACGACAAGGAATTGTTGGCTGTAGTGGAATTGTTAAAGCGTTGGCACCACCATCTCATGTCAGCACGTCATCCATTTGTAGTAAGAACTGACCACAAAGCTCTTCTATATTATCAACAACCCAGGGTTTTGTTGGGTTGTCAATCCAGATGGCATGGTGATCTGATGAGATACAAGCTCCGCTACAAGTTTATTAAGGGATCTGACAATCACTTGGCCGATGCTCTAAGCAGGAATCCCTCCCATCTCCCAGATGCTAGTATGGACGCCAAGTTTAACACACATACTATGATTCCAGACAAGGCTGTGGTGCCTTTTGTATTGCCTCCACCTGCTACGTTGGCTACCATGTCTTTAGCTGAGGGCGCAGACCTGGACTTGTATTCCAAGGTTAAGTTTCTGCAACCTTTGTCCAAAGGTTATAATAGACTATTGGAGCTAGCATGTGTCAACCCAGTAGGTCAGCCTCAGGGTTATCATAAGATTAGTCCAGTCATATATCATCAAGGTTGCTTGTGGGTCCCTGAAGGCACTATTTGGGATGAAATCATGGAGGTTAATCATACCTGTCCAACAGCTGGTCATCCAGGGAAAAACAAAACAGTGGAACTTATCCGCCGCCAGTTTTCTTGGAAAGGTTTGACTGTGCAGGTAGCTGCTTTTGTTCCAGATTGCCTGGTATGTGTTCAATCCAAGGCCATTCAGAATAAGACTACTGGTTTACTGGTCCCACTTCATCCTGCTGCAGGTCCTTGGACGTCTGTGTCAGTGGATTTCATTGGCAAGCTTCCCCATTCCAATGGGCTTAACGCAATCATGGTAGTAGTTGATTGTTTCACAAAGATGGCACACTCTTTACCTTGCTCAACCACAATTACTTCAGTGGAAACTGCTAGGTTATTTGTGAACAGAATCTTCTCTCTACATGGCATCCCAATGGAGATTGTAAGTGACCGTGGTCCTCAATTTATTGCTCAGTTCTGGGAAGCTTTTACTGGAATCCTTGGTATCAAATTGTGCCGCTCTACTGCTTTCCACCCCCAATCTGATGGACAAACAGAGAGGGTAAACCAAAGTTTTGAGGTCTACCTACGTTGCTACTCCAATGCTCAACAAGATGACTGGTGTGATAATCTACCCATGGCAGAGTTCACATATAATAACACCCCGCACACGTCAACTCAAGTATTGCTGTTTTATGCCAATGTAGGTTACAATCCTTCTTCCAACATGGGTCCTTGTTTGGTTAGCAACGTGGAGGCTGCAACTGATCAAGCCGCTGAATTGAAGCAGGTCCATCAGGAGCTCCAAGTTACTCTTGCTGCTGCTGTGACAACTTACAAGGAATACACAGATTGCAAGCGCCAGGAAGGTCCAACTTACAGGCCAGGTGATCTAGTCATAATCAATGCTCACAATATGAAACTTAAAGTTCCATGTTGTAAATTGGGTCCTAAGCAAGTTGGTCCCTTCAAGGTAAAACGTCAGATTAGTCCCTCCGCCTATTGGCTGGATTTACCTCCTGCTTTCAAGATTTTCCACACCTTCCATGAATGTCTCCTTACTCCCTTCAAAGGAACAGAGACCCCCTGTTCCCAACCTGTTCTTGTGGAAGGAGAACCTGAGTACAAGTTAAATTGTATTCTAGCTTCCTGCAAGAATTGTTGCTGTTTGGAATATTTGGCATCTTGGAAAGGTTATCCTGATTCTGAAAACTCCTGGGTTCCCCACTACAATTGTTCAAATTCCTCTGATCTGATCCACAAGTTCTACAAGCGCAATCCCGCTGCTATTGGACACCCTAAACTTAACCTTGCCGCAATGAAACTCCCACCTGCCCATAAGAATTTATCTTTATCCCATCTCCCAGATGGTGGTATTGTGCCCAGGGCTAAAGCAGAGGGTAATGTCACAGTAAGTTCCATAATGCCGGGTATTGTCTGTCCAAGTAAGAAGGCACAGAAGGCCAGAAAACCTGTATCAAAATTGACCAAGTTAACAGATTTAAACCAAACAGTTGATAAAAAATGGGTCACAGCTGCTCCAGTATGCCAGCTGAAACTAGCTCCCCCTTGTAAACTAATGTTGATAAATCAACGTAATATGAGGGTCACCCAATATAAGCTCATCAATTGGCATGGTTGTCAGAAACTGGTCACACAAGGGTTCTTCACAACCTGGACTAGATACTTACTTGAAGATGCCAAAGGGATAGGAGATCAAGACTCAGGTGGTATTGCTTAGTCAGTTTTTCTGATATATATTGAATAATTTTCCCTGTTTCAACTCTAAGAGTTGAGTCCTTCTAAATTTACTCAATAAAAATCAATTATCCCAAGTTCTAATTTTAAATTTTAAAAATGCATCCTGTGCTTGGTTTATTGCGGTATATCCTGCACAATCTGATTCTGAACAGAATCATTTCAGGAAGATGGGGGCCATCATCTGGAACTTTGTTGTTGGCGCCGCAAAATGTTAATTCCATGCCAGTCAATTTTGTAGCTCCTCCCCCCATTCTGGAAAATGAAAATTGTGTCACTTCTCAATGCCCAGAATTCTACGCTGAAGATGCATTGATGCTTTCCCAGGTCATTAATCTTGGTTTACTCTGGTTAGGATTGATTGCTCTACTTAATCCTGGAGTTTCAATTGGAAATTTCACAAAAAGATATTTAAAGCCGCGTTGGTGGTTAATCATCAATTCTATGTGGATTTGGGCGGTAATTCCCCATCCTTTAGAAACAGCTTCATATTATCCAGTGATTTCTGTCACAATTAAGGGGATCAAACAATCCAGATCCTAAGCAGAACACAACTTGAATAAGCCTTGTGACTTAAGAGGAACACTACACAGGCAAGGCCTATGATTTACATGGAAAATATGTGGCTTCCCATGATACTATATATTATCCTATATTCATATCCAATAAAGTATCATTATCTTCTTAATTTTCCCCTTTATCTTGTTTTATATACTTCCTAGAAGTATATACACAACACAAACAATCAGATATTGCAGAACCCACAACTCCCATATCCTAAACTCCTTTAAACCTTTTACATTCCCCTATAGAAACTTGTCTCCAGATACTCTTCTCACCCTAAAAGATAAAGGAAGCTATTCAAAAATTCTTGAACATATGTGCTCCCTGGCCTCAGGGTTTGTTAATCCTGCCACTACTGTAGTTGGCAACAGCTCTCATGTCAACAATAATAATGTCAACAGTGGCCATGTCAACAAAGTGTTGACATGGCCACTGTCAACTCAAAACTCTAATACTCCTAGGTTTTTTGCTAGTTGTGCTAGCTTAATTCTTTTTTTAAAGCGTTCAGGGGTGCAAACTCAGCAAACACAACAAAATTGTGGCCATCTCAACACAATTTAATATTAAGCTTAATAAAAAAACTAGATTTAACCATATTTTTCCTTTACATTTACTAATAAAAATTAGTTAATTTTTTATTGTAGATGTTTCAGTTTTTTATTGAAAATAAGTTATGCTTAAAAAGTGTCAACATTGACACTTTTACATTGTGAAAACAAATAAAAAATAAAGTGCACATTTAAAAATATTTTTTTGAATTATTATATTGAAAAAGGCAGTGCGTATACAGTTGATTCTTGAAATGTTCATGTTATAAATATATATGTGGCACTTATTACGGCTTTAATATATTAAGTGGATTGGTGGCTAACAGCAATCCAATAATTTAAGTGTGAGTTACTATGTGAGTTACTATAGAATTTATTACTAAAAATAATGTCAACACTTGTAAATGTTGTTTATTTGCTTGTGATCATTCCTTGGGGTGGAGTTAAGCAAATTAGAGTGGCACAATTAAGCCTAGATTAATATGTCACCTCATATAAAAAATGCTGTAAGTGACGTTGTTGACACTTTACCCTTTTCAATATCTACCAACAACTTATTAACAACTTCACATATACAAAATAGTAAAATATCATATTACCACAATCCAAACATAATTTTTAATAAAGAAATAAAGAACCTTGATACTTTTTTTACTTATTTTCATATGTTTTTTTAAATTTTTATATGTGAACAAAAACACACAGAAAACGGTTGATTTTTGCTAGCCCGCATAAATTTAATTAAGCGTACTATGAAAAAACATAGTAAATTTTTTAAAAAAATGTCAATAGTGACAATGTCGTCAAAAATAATGTCTACAATTTTTGTAATCAACAGTGAGAATTCAGCTTTTTTTACTAATTGTCACTCATAATGTCAACACTTTTCAGTTCTCACATATTAAACATTATGTTTTACATAATAAAAACTTCTCATTTTTTGATATGTTGTATTTTTGACTTTTTTCTTTAATATTTTTTAATTTTAAAATAAAATCTATATATAAATATAATACTTTTGCATATTTCTCTTAAATTTTAATTTTTTATTTAAAACTATAATAAATTAAAAACTATACAAGTATTTTTTAACTTTTAAATGCCAATAAAAACCATCTAAGATTTACTTTTTATATATTATGATTTTTAAGTTGTTTTGTTTGTTTTTTACATATGTTGCTTTATTTTAAACCCTTTTACTTATTATTTTAGGATAAAAAACCTCTAAGCAGCCCAAAGGAACCAAGCGTCCTTCAAAGCCAACCAAACCCACCAAAAAGAAGCCTTTCTCATCAAAGAAGATCACCCCTCAAACCATCCCCAAAGCCCTCACTAAAGCCCTCCCCTGAGCCCGCTCCTGAGAAGAGCCCTGCTCACCCCACTGGTGGAGAGTAATCTGATGGCTCTCTTACAGAGCACAGTTTTTACAACTTGGCTTCTGATGAGGAGCCAACCAAGAAGAAGCGCTCAGCCCAAAAGTCCCCACCCAAAGATAAGTCTCCTGCACATGAGGAGCGCCACAATAAGCCCCCTTCTGCTTCCCCACCCCCACCAAACCCCCCCCTTCAAGCTCATCTGGGGATGTTTCAAAGCCCCACCCTGATTACTTCCCTGGCTTCTGCCATGCTCCTGCTGGCCCCTGGGGCCCTCTGTTGACCCACAACATCTGCAAAGTTGATGGCAAATTCAAGGTTCCCTCTTTCTTGCCCAAATACTTCCCAATCATGAGCGTAAAGGGCGGGCCAGCCATGGTGGTCAATGGGTATATCTTCAGCTGCAATAACGCCAACCGGGGCTTCAAGAGCCGCCATTACACCTGTGAGGACTGCTCCTGCCCAGTGTGGCTCAACACTGAGCGCTGAGACCTGGTCCAAACCATTCAGGGCAAGCATACCTGCATCATGCTCAATATCACCATAGTCTGCCTTCTCAAGTGGTATCTGGTGCAGGTGATGGCCACCTCCAAAGATCTTTCCGCCACCCAGCTGACTGTGCTTGCTTGCAAGTACCTCTCCCCAACCAACTTGAAGAGGGTTCCAACTCATAATCAGGTGTTCAAGTTTTTAAGCGATAGGCGTCAAGCCTCAAACCCCCTGACCAAGAGTGCCACCAACATCAAGGACCTTATCTTCACAGATGCCCTCAAGAAGACAGAGGATGATGAGATGTTCCTGCTCCATGGCAATGGGCAGGAAGTGGAGGATAGGATTGTAGCCTACGCCACAGCCCAAAACCTGGAGCAGCTGAACACTGCTACCACCTGGCTGTACAACGGCACATTTTATACTTGCCCCTCCCTATTCAAGCAGCTTTGGGTCCTGCATGGACAGTTCAATGACCAGGTTATCCCTCTTGTCTTCTTTCTCCTTCCTGGTGCCAAGACTGAAGTCTACACCAGAGCCTTCAAGATTGTCTGGGATGCTTTGAGCTCCCTTCCCACCAACCAGCTCCCCCCTCCCACTCACACCACAAGGGCAAATCCCTCCTCCACTGAGAAGGATGAGTCCACCATAGCCGCTGAGCAGCTAGCTCATGTGTGCTCACTTGGCCCAAAGGTTATCATAATGGACTTTGAGCAAGCTCAGTTAAGAGCCTTTGAGGCCACCTTTGATGGAGATGTCCAGGGCTGCTTCTTCCATTTTAGGAAGGCCCTTGTCAAGAATCTCAAGAGTGAGAAGGACCTTTTTGAGAAGTATCTTAACAATGATAAGGAGAAGTGCCGCTTTGCCCTGACTCAGTTTGCTGCCTTGGCTTTTGTGCGCCCAGAGCATACTGGGATTGGCTTTGAGGCCCTCCTAGATGACGCTTACATCAAGAAGCACTCCTCTGTCTTCAAAGGTTACTTGGATTACTTTGAGCACAAATGGGTGGGCAATAAGGTTACTTCCCGGACAGGTAAGGGTGGGGCCACTGCCCCTTGGAATTGCCAGAGCGCCTGCCTCAAGGGAAAGATGAAAACCACCTCTAGCCTTGAGGTTTGGCATAAGCACCTGAAGGTGAAGTTTGGGTCAAACCCCAAATATAACAAGTTCTCCTCTAAGCTACAGGAGGAGCAGGCCCAGACTGTGACAGAAATTGTGGGATAGTATAAAGCTGTTTCTAAGTGATGGGGAATTACTACCCAAATCCAGATAGAATTAATGATTAACCACCAATGCTTCTTCAGATATTATTTTGTGAAATTTCCAATTGTAAATCCAGGATTAAGTAGAACAATTAGTCCTAACCAAAGTAGTCCAAGATAAATGACCTGAGAAAGCATCAATGCATCTTCAGCGTAAAATTCTGGGCATTGAGAAGTAGCACAATTTTCAGTTTTCAGAATGGGAGGGACTCCAAGATTGGCTGGCATAAAATTGACATTTGGCAGCACCAACAACAAAGTTCCAATTGCAGGACCCCATCTTCCAGAAATGATTTGGTTCAGAATCAGATTGTACAGAATATACCGCAACAACTCAATCACAGGATGAATTTTTAAAATGGAAATTAGAACTTGGGATAAATAATTTTTATTGAGTAAATTTAGGAGAACTCAACTCTTAGAGTTGAAACAGTGAAAATTATTCAATATATATCAGAAAAATTTGACTAAGCAATACCACCTGAGTCTTGACCTCCTATTCCTTCCACATTATCAAGTAAGTATCTAGTCCAGGTTGTGAAGAACCCTTGTGTGACCAGTGTCTGACAACCATGCTGATTAACAAGCTCATATTGGGTGACCCTCACATTACGCCAATTTATCAATGTCAATTTGAAAAGGTGAACCGGTTTCAGCTGGCATACTGGAGCAGCTGTGACCCATTTTTTATCAACTGTTTGGTTTAAATCTGTTAACTTGGTCAATTTTGATACAGGTTTTCCAGCTTTTTGAGCCTTCTTGCTTGGGCAGATAATACCCGGCATGATGGAACCTACCATGACACAGACTGTCTCCAAGTTCCGTGACCTGGCCAACTGGGTGGCCCCCAAGAAGAAAAATTGCAAGGAGCAGGACTATCAGGAGGACGTGCAGAAGGTGGTGAAGAAAAAGTAAAAGGTGGCAGAGATCAAGAAGTACCTAGAAGATGTTACCACTGCTCTTGCTGGTGGATTTAATTAGCACAATAAACCTTGCTTTGCCTATATATTTTTTACTTTTAAACTTTTAATTTTTTAATTTATTTATAGTTTACTAATCTTTTTAGGTATAAATGGTAAGTTTCAGATACAGTTTTAATGTGGTTTAGTAAGAAATATCTTATATTTTGTTAATTTATCTTTAAGGTATGAGATATTTTCAGTTATGCTTATATAGAGTATAACAAATTAAGTTAGAATTTTTTTATTTTGTAGTTATTATGACATATAAAATATCTTTATTTTTGGTTCATTGGAATTTTAATTTTTATGGGGTTAAAAAATAATTTTATAATAAAGAGTGTAATTTATATAGTAAACTGAAAAATAGTTGCTTGTATCTCCTTATTCTTATTACTTATAATAATTTTTATTGCAGTTTTGAGCTCTCTGGGGTCATTTTAGTATAATAAAGTATTTTAAAGCTAATGTTTTATAGTAAAAATGTTAAGGATAAAGTGTGCTGTTACTTAAAAAAGTGTTGACATCCAGGAAACAACATTAAGTAAAACTGGGTTGTCACTTTACTATAGTGTTGACATTAAAAGTGTTGGCATGGCCACTGTTGACATGGGCGCTGTTGCCCTGTAGTCCAGTTAGCAGCAGACTCTTTGGCTGTCCCTTGGCCTGCCCTTAATATTGGCCTACTTGAAACTATTATTCTGATTTTCTCCTTAGACACTCTCCCTGACTTTGATTCTGACCTCTGTCTTCTGCTATGCCTCAAGAGGCTCTTGAATTCCTACACTCCCTCCCAATCTGACCTGATACTTCTCAATCAACTAGTAGTCTGTTAGGTGCATCCCCATAAATTTTCCTTGATCAGTGTGGCACGCCATTTGACTTTAACCCCCCAATCTCATGCTGGATGAGTCTGAACTTCTTTGAATGGGAATGGCACCAAGCCACCAAAAAGTCTGGTTTGATCAGCTTTTTCCCAGTTTTTAGGGGAGCTAGGGGTGACAGCTGGGACATAATACGGGCAAGCAAGTATAAACTGTTTATCAAGGGTGTGGGTCAAGCCCTCCACATTGTGCAGAGGTTTGGCCAGTGTCTGTGAGAATCTTTTGGTGGGGCAGGGGGAACGTTCTAACCCAGAGCTAAGTGAGGGCCTTAGAGCTTTATTGTGGTATCCTGGTGGCTGATCCCTGGGATGGGTGCCAAGCTTTATAGCTTGAGATCTATGGGTACCTCAGGTACTAGAAAACTTGAGCTTTTGGAATTAAGTCCCTAGTATTTTTTTAAAAAGAACAGAGCTTTACTATGCAGGAGTTTGATCTTTTCTCCTGGGATCTTAAATGGTCAAGTATAAGGAGTTTAGGTTCTTTCTGAAGAACTTTGAGGTGAAGTGAGTTGGTAAGCTAGCTATCAAGCGGTGATAAAAGGCCAGGGCCAAGACCCCTGGAAGGTTAAACAAGCTGCTGCAAGCTTTGAGATGAAGACAAAGTTAGCTTGTGAAGCGTACCACAAAAGTATCATAGCCATGTTTGATGTCTTCTTCAAGTGTATCAAGCTATTTATCAAGCTTCTTAATGAGCAGGAGGCAATTTTCTCCAATCTCAGTTGCCTTGTTAACTGGGCAGTGTCCACAATGCTTTCCACAAAGTCTGTCACTTTACCAAGCTCATTCAAGGTGTAATCTAGGGTAATCACATGGCTTTAGTTATTAAGAAGCATAATGAAACCTTTTCCACTGTCCTGTAGACAAGATTGAGATGCAAGAAGGCTAAAAAGCCTGAAGAATAAACTTGGCTTTGGTTTTGATTCTGTGGTTACTTTTTTATCTTTCCTTTAAACCTTTTTATTTTTTATAATTGCCGTAACTGTACTGTTTTAGCAGAGTTACAAGGGAAAAAATATTTAGAAACTAGATAATATTCTTTATTGGGAGATATGTATTATATAGTAATTGTGAATTGTGGATAACAGTAACATGATAGTGTTGATCACACAGTGGGATGGTGAAGGGGGTGGCTTGATCCTGGCAATGAGTCAAGCGCCAAAAAAAGGTATCCACCTTAAGGGATCATCATTTGCTCATGTGGTTGAATTTGGAAATTTGAGTTGACTTCCTAGTCTGGCTTTGAGTGACTGGGTAATCAGATTGTGGGTCACAAACCTGCTTACTTAGAACCTTTTTGATGGGTTGAGCCGGCTGTTTCAACACCCCCCTACTGAAGGTCGGCCTCCTCTGGGGACAGGTTGTCAGGGAGGTTGTCAGGAGTCCGGGCGCCATACTGGACTAGCTGTTGTTCTGTGGCGGGTAGGGCGGTCTCACAATGTTTCTATCTTTCTCTGCAGGTTCTTAGGCAGCAATGATAGAGGACTTTGTCCTGCTTACATTTTCCAAGTCCTTGCACAAGGTAAGTGTTGTTTTTGTTTACCTTTAAGATGATTGCTGGGCCTACTTTCTTGGGTTGAAGTTTACTTTTGTCAACGTTCATGACCCAAACTTTGTCACCAACCTCATTTCTGTTTTGGATGGGGATTAATGTCTTTTCTAGACGCTTGTTTTCTCTCTCTGTTTGATTAACATTGGCCTCTAAGACCTGGGGATCTGAGTGAGGGGGACTTTACTTGGGATTTCCTGTTTGGGTCCTGATAATGCTTGAATGATATTGGGTTGTCTGCTGTATACAACTCAAAAGGGGTTTTCCCAGTGGATCTGTTCACAAGAGTCTGGCATACAAGTAGTGCAGTTGGTAATTGCTTATACCAGTCCTCAGGTCTCCCAGCAGTGAGTTTGGCCAAGGCTTGCATGAGGCTGCCATTTAGTTGTTCCACACGTCCATTGGCCTGAGGATGATAAGGTGTTGTTACCGTGTGCTTGACCCTGTTCTTGGTGAGGTATACATTGGTATCTTCAGAGGTCAGTTCCTTGCCTCCATCAGTTATCAGTAGTTCTGGCTTTTCATACTTACTCATGATTTCTTTTCATATGAACCGCCATATGTCATTACCAGTATGTGTTTTTACTGCTTGAGCCACTGGTCATTGTGTGGCAAAGTCTATTGCAGTAATAATATACTTCTTTTTGTTGTGCATTCCTGGCATGAGGCTTACATTATTGAGGGCCCACACCTTGAAGGGTAATTGCGTGCAGATAGGTAGTACTGACTTAGGTGGTGTCTCACTTCTTGAAAAAAATTTGCATACTTTGCATTATTCTAAGACTTCTTGAACATCTTGGTATATGGTTGGCCACCATGCCTTATGTTTAAGTAATTTTTAGAGGTTGAAACTTTTTGTGTGCCCTAGGTCCCTATGGTAACGTAGGATGGTGTCAACTTGCTGATGTGTGGGGATATACAGGATGGTGGTTCTGTAGGTCATTTTGCAATTTAAGGTCCCGTACACATCTGCAAATAGGTATTCATTCTTGATGACTGTTTCTTTTGTGATATCAGTGGTTCCAGGCAGAAAGCCTTCATTCTTTGTTTGAAGCACCAGGAGAGGCCAGTCTGGGTTGAGCCCATTATCTCTTCTTGTGGCTCTAACATACAGGCATACAAGTGTGTCTTCCATGATAAGCCCTTTTCCAGGTTTATACTGTATGAGCATATTGAATCTCTCCAAGAGTTTCATCCAGTGTTCTTGTTGGCAGGAAAGGTTTGTCTGCATTTTGAAGTATATGAGCATCTTGTGGTTGGTCAGTGCTGTGAATTTATCTTGTTGCTCTAGATAACAATGCCATTTGAATAGGCAGTGTATGATGGCCAACAAATCTTTGTTGTGGATAGGGTATCAACACTTGCTTTCTGTCAATTTTTGCAATTTGTAGGCTACAGGTAGGAAGTCACCATTATTGTTTTTGATTTGTAGTACTCCCCCAATGGATGCGTCTGAGGCGTCTGTTTCCATTTGGTATTCCCCATCTTGTTTGGGGTACTGTAGGATAGGCACTGTTGTGAGCTTCTCCTTGAGATTTCTGAAGAAGAGGTCATGTTGGGGGACCATAAAAACTTGGATTTAGCGCCAGTTATGGCAGATAGGGGGCAGTCAAGACGCCACAGTCAGGTATGAAATGGTGTATGTAGGCCACCATTCCTAGGAACGTGCAAAGTTCCAACTTGTCTTTGGGAGGTGGCATTTTTAAGATGGCCTGTATCTTTTGGCTGTTTGGTTTGATGCCATCTTTTGAGACTATGTGTCCAAGTAGAATATTTGTTTTCAGAAGAACTGGCATTTGAAGGGTTTGGCCAGCAGCTTTTGTTGTGCCAGGGTAGCAAAGACTGCCTCCAGGTCCTTGTGGTGCTGCTCTGCCAAGGGACTATAGACAATAATGTTGTCTAGGTAGACTAAGGCATTTTTGCCTATGTGTGGCGCAAACACTTTGTTCATGAAGGTCACAAAGGTTGAGGGAGCGTTGGTCATGCCAAAATTGAGTACCACAAATTTGTATGAGCCATACTTTATGCAGAAGGCCGTCTTGGGGATATCTTCCTCTTTAATACGGATCTGGTTGTAGCCTGTGGTTAAGTCAATCTTGGAGAAGACTGTGGCGCCGCCCAGGGCATCAAAGAGGTTGTCAATGAGTGGTAGTGGGTAACAATTTTTGATGATGACTTCATTTAGGGCTTGTTAATCTGTGATCAGGCGCAGGGTGCCATCCTTCTTAGCCACAAAGAAGACGGTGGCTCCAAAAGGGGATTGTGTGGGACAGATAAGTCCTTTCTCCAAGGCCTCCTTGAGTTAGGCACGTAAGGTGTTGTCTTCATTTGGGGTCAGGAAGTAGCTGGGCTGTGCTTTGGGTACAGCTCCCTTGATCTGAATGGAGTGTTGGATGTGTTTTTCTAGGGGTAGCCCGGGTAATGCTTCCTCAAAGATTTCTGGGTGGTGGGCCACAATTTTGCAATCCTGAGACGTAGTGGTGTCCTGGTGATCTTTGAAGTGTATAATCTTGTAATGGCAGGAGTCCTGTTCAATTGTCTTGAGGTTCTCTTTTTCATTCAGGGTTTCTGTAATGCTTACAAAGACGTGGTTGTGTAGGAGTTGATCCACTGAGTCAGGGTATATCTGGTGGTTGATGCCTTCACGTTTGATGGTCAATACCAAGGTTACCCAGTCCATATGGGGGTTATTCTTTCTCAGCCAATCCAAACCCAGTACAATATAAAACTTGGTAAAGTCAATGACAGGGCCTTGGATGGTGGAGTGCAGGTTCTTGAGCATGACAGAGAAGGGTGAGGTCTCTCTTGTCACAGTGATGTGATGTGATGTTCATCAGCTAAAACCACGTTTTTAATCCGTGAAGGATGAGTGGTTAGCTTGAACTTGTCCACAAAGCTGCTGTTGACTCAGGTTTGATCTGCGCCTGAGTCCAGGTGTCATGAATGACATTTCAATACTTGTATTGAAAACTCAAGAGTTGAGCCCCAGTTCCCAAAGTACAGATCAAACCCTCCAGGACAGTCCAGGATCCGCCAACCCGTTAAGTCACAGGCTCAAATTGATGAATTGCTCTGCAACCCGCCAGCCTACTACAGAGAATTCCCTGAATAGTTGCCAGTCTTCTGTCAAACTGGTGCCAACAAAGATCCATATCAACAAAGGAGATGTGACCTGGCTAACAGAGGTTGGTGAAGAACCTGCTGCCAACCTGCTCAACGCCAATACTGAAGTTTTGAAACCAACATTGGAAACCCTGGGATCAAATCCTGACCCTCCAAAGACTACTCAAGTCACACAAAGTGGACGGGACACCGCCCACTTGTTAAATTACAAACCCAAGTTAACAAGTTACTCCAAGACCTGGCAGCCTCCCAAAGACAATTCCCCAAATGTTCATCAGATTGATGCCAACCTTGAGCCACCAAAGACCCAAACCAATGCAGAGGTTGCAGCTTGCCTTAAGGAGGTTAAAACAAAACCTATTTTTAATCTTGCCAATGACCACCAGCAACTGCCAGTCTTCCGCCCAGAAGGGGTAGTACAATTGGACTACTCAGGTGACATAGTGAACAGTGGCGGCAGAACAAAGCATTGTCCTTCCTATTTGCCAGAGCAGGCACAACCTGGATCTGCCGCCCTTGAGACCCCAAGCCAAGACCCACGTTCCGCCAGTGCCTTGTCTGCAAACCTGAACCCTGCAAAAATTGAAGAAGCAAAGTCCCAGGGTATAAAAACCCTGGTGATACAGTGAAGACCCCATTGTCATTTTTGATAATAAAGTTTTATGAACCTTTGGTTTGAACAAATCTTACCCTATCTAGTCTTAGTGATCTTCCATCTTAATTCCGGTCAAGTAGACAACCAGGCTGCTGCCCTCTCCCAAGCCCAATATACCAAATTGCCCCAGGCATTATACCGCCCCCGGGAGCTCCCTTTGGACCTGTGCACTTTACCAAGTACCCCTCCCCAACCCAGCCTATTCCAAGTACAACTTGGAGACCATCCTCATTGCCGACCCCTTGGCCAGGACTAGAGAAACCAAATACATAGGACGTGAAGGAAAGTGGTACAAGAGGCCACCAATATTGTTCAAAGACAAGTACAATTATCTGCCAGCGTACTTTGTTCTCATGACTCCACCATTAACCCCAAGACCAGACTGCCCCTTGGAACCTGCCGCCGCCGAGACCACCTCTACCCAACTGTTTGGAGTACTCTATATTACTTTGACAGGATTGGTGGATTCAGTGGTCCCCAACTCCAGACCCTGGTCCTTGCTCGGCCAATATGTATCTTATATTATCAAGTTAGCACCCATTCTATGGTGGGCCCTACCCGCTGGCTTGACCGCCCCTCACCCTGAGCTGCCCAATGCCTCTACCTATGACTGGTTTTGACAACCGCCAGAATTAACTCATTCCGCAAGTCAACTTATTATATGTCAATAATCAGAATTAAAAATACTTTAATGTTGACAGAATTGAAAAGTCAGAATTAAGTTTTAACTCATACAGACTACTAAATGTCAACACTTTTTTAATAAGCAGAAACCTATTTCCTGAACATTTTACTTAATAAAAATTAAGCTTCAAGAAACTTTTTAGGGTAATGTGACAACATAGATTTCAAAAAGTCCATAAAAAATTATACATGAATATTAAAAAATTCATAAAAATACACTTTTATTTTATTTTACTATGAAATTGGCTATCTTTACTATAATAAAAAATTTCCCACTTATAAAAACAAAATAAATCTAAATATACAAAAAACTACTACATAAAATTTCACGTATTATAGCAAAATATAGCAATCAGAAACAGGAATATAAAGATTTTTCTATATTGAAAACTACAAAAAAACATATAATTTATTAGTAAAATACCAATATAGGCCATGTAATACAGTCTAAAGCATCAAACTATCAATAGAAAATCAATGATTTTATAAAAATAATACCATAAATTATTAATGAGTTATTTAGAATAACTATTCATTTAAAAATATTATACTTAATATATAAGAACTATATAAAAAATTAGGCAATACTCAATAAATTTAATGAAAAGCTAGACTGTAATAACCTGGTTGCCATTAAGAACTGTGGCAATCTTCTTGATGTATTCTCCAATCTCTGAAAGCTTATATTTGGCCTTGACAATGTCCTTGATCTTCTCTTGATACTGTTTCTCTTTGGTGGTTCTCTTCTTCTTGGATGGGCGGTTCTCAATATCTCTGATAGATGCAGCAGTCTTCTCCTGTTTGACTTTGAGGTGCTTGTAGAAGGTGTTGTATCTGGTCTTGATTCCAAAGGAGGACTTTATATGCTTATACCAGCCCTCCAAAGATGAAGTAGTTTTCATCTCATCCTTAAGAACTGACTGGTAGCAGTTCCAGTTGGCTTTGGCTCTGGGCTTAGTGACCTTACGTCCAATCCACTGTGGTTCATAATATTCAATGAAAGGATAGAAGGCACCATCATTTTTCTTGGCATATGGATCCTGGCATAGGAGCTCAAAGGCTTGTCCAGTATTCTCTGGCTTTACAAAGGCTAGTGCTACAAACTGCTGAATTAAGAACTTGCACTTTCCTGATGTATCTAGACGGTGGAGCTTGCTGAGCTCAGGTAGACCCTTTAGTTGCCTGTTGACAGCCTGTCAATAATGGAAAAAAACACCCCTGTACCTCTCCATCAAAGGTATTTACAAAAGCGTTATACTGGGCAGTTTCATAGTCCATGATTATAGTTGAGGGGCCAAGTGCTTTATCTTGAGCTTCTTGTTCTGCAGCAAGGGTGGCTTCATCCTTTTCATCATCTGGATTGGCTCTAGTGTTATGGCCAGGGGGACTCTTTCTATTACTGGTTAGGGCTTAGATGCACTCCTGAAGGATTTTAAAGGCCCTTGTGTAGATCTCTTCTGTTGCCCCAGGAAGCAGAAAGTAGGCAAATGGGAGCACCTTGCCTTCAATAAGGGAATTTACAACCCATAGTTGGTAAAAAAGGCGGGGGCATACTGCAAAGGTACCATCACATAACCAGGTCTCTGAATCCCTCAACTGCTCCAGCTTCTGTTGTGTAGCATAGCATAAAATTCTTGCCTCTGCTTAGGCCCATTATCATTTAAAAGGAATACTTCATCACCATTGAACATCTTTAACTCCTCTGTCAAGACTAACTCTCCTTGAACCATGGTTGATTTCTTATGGGGGACTAGGTCACGGCGTTTGTCACATATGTACTTCACTAACTGGTTGCAGTCAGGGATGAGCTTCAGGTTCTCATTACTTAGGTGTGTGGTGGCCTTAACTTCCAGATCAGAAGCCTTGACATATTTGGAGACTGGGACCATTTGGTAGAGGTACCACTTTAGAAGCTTTTCAATAAGATTGATTGGAGCATTGCATGTGTGCTCTTCTTTTTCACTAGTGACTTTATCCCATCCTTCTGTATTGATTCTGGCAGCACAGCTTCTATCTTCACATACATAATATTTTCTTCTTCCTGATCTCTTCTGATTGTTTCAATTGAAAACATAGCCATCACAGACTAAACTTACACCTCCTTTGACAGACATTAGAGGGAAAAACCAAGGGAACTTCTTTGGGAGCTTAAACTCTCCTTTGATGTTACATATATTATGAACCCTTAGGGAATCTCATGGGCCAATTGGTGCTTGATGATAGTCAGACAGGTAATCATCAGGATCTTCTTTATTGATACTTGATGAGGAGAATGAAGGTGCAGATTTGTTGGGCGGTGAAGGGGAATTATCTGGAGTTGGATTTTTGCGCTTTCTGGACTGGGATGAGCTTGATTCCTTGGGGCTTGATTCCTTTGAGCTTGATTCATCTGGGCTTGACTGGGGTTCTGGACTCTTTGGTATCTTCTTTCTTCCTTGTTTGTTTAGTGGAACCTCATCTCCTTCTGATTGGTACCAGCTTGGAGAAGAGGAGGGGGCAGGGGAAGGCTCTTTGCTTTCAGGGTCTGGAGTCTTCTCCTTTGTCTTCTGTTTTTTTGAGGGCTCTTTGGCTAGTTTTTTGTTGGGTAGGGACTTTGGGCCTTTACAGAGGCTTTGGGTACTTTCTTGGTTGACTTGGGGTTATTTTGTGGCTTCTTGGAAGATTTGTCCTACAATAATTAGAGTAGAGTTCATAAAGTAAGAATAATCATGTGAGACATGAATAAAATTAAAAGATAATCACTTGTTTTAAATTTTATTATTAAGTAAATAGTTTATAGAAATATAGGAAGTAATTTTAGAGCTAGTTTATTAGTAAAGAATAGAAAAAACCCCATGTTTAAATAAAAAGTCGGCATTCTGGTAGTCATAGTAGTCAAAAATATTTAATTTAGTTTGTCAGCATAAAAAACGCTTTAATTTTGATGTTGACATACTGACAGTCAGCATTAAAGTGAAAAAACACTATGTAAATCACTTATAAAGCTTGGTTAATATTTTCTGGAGTTGGTTTTTTAAGGCCAAAATTGATTATTTTTAAATTTAAAAAAATTAAAGAGTTGCATATGTAACTTATGAAAACTAAATGATAGGGATTGTAGAGGGAAGTCTAAAGTACAGCCCTGGGTACTTTGAACTGAATTATTGTGCCATTGTATATGTGCTTTTTGTTAAGCGGCAGTGTTTTACTAATAAATAAGTGAAGGTGTCAACATTCAGGCAGTCAGTGTTCTTTTATAGCAACTCTCCTATTAAATCTCACTTAAATTATGTCACTTTGTTTGCTTAGCGGAACCCCTTTGTTGCAATTTAGGTGACGCGTCAATTTGACACAAAGTTGACATTATAATTACGTATATAAATTCTAGTTTTAACATATGTGTGTTGGCTTAAGTGGACTTCCAGAAATAATCTATAGTTTATCCAGTGAGTTTAAAATAACAGTAAATATCTAAATAATACAAAGAATGCTCTGAAAGTTGGCATATGTCTTTGTTCAATGCTTATCTTAATATATATTTAATAAAAGCAGTAGTATAAAATATAAAAAGTAGTTATTTTTAGAATATTGTGTATTTTATTAAGAAATTTATGGATTCTTATTTGGGGTTGACATCTAGATATTACTTACTGTAGTTGACCTTAATGTAAAAGTACAAAGAAACTTACATTTTCATAGTAAACTATATTAGTTTTTTGGCTTAAAATTAAGCCTTTGTTTAAATGGTGTCAACATTATGTCTGTTCCTTTTTAAGTTTGCAATTCTGACTTAATAATTCACTATGAAAAATTATCTTAGTTTTGGAAATGCCCAATTCTGGCAGGTAAATACTAAAATAATGTTGACTTGCGGAATGAGTTAATTCTGGTGGTTGCCCTGGTTTCCTGACACCAGGAGTGCTGAGCCTGTGTAACTGTGAAATCAGAAAGGGTAAGACATTGGCAACTGTGGTAAGTTTAACTCCCTGGTGATTGACTCCCTTAAACTTGACTCCCTGGTAGTTGACACTATAGTAAAGTGAGAATTCAGCTTTTGCCCTGATCAACAACTGGAAATTGACACTTTTTTAATTAACAGATCTTGATGTACTGAAACATTAATATGTGTAATTATTCCTTACAGCTATGTTATACTAAAGTAACCTTAGAAAGCTCAGAAATGCAATAAAAACAGTACCTTAATTAATATAAATAAGGAGAAATAAGCAATTATTTCTCATTTTACTATGTAATTTACACTCTTCATTATAAAATATTTTTTATTACCATAGAAATTAAAATTCCAATGAGTAAAAAATAAACACAAACACAACAAATAACGTTACACAAAATATGAAGAAATATTAATGTTTATTTGATATAGTTTATATAAGCACAACTGTGAATATCATATGTTTTATTTGGAAATTAACAAAAATTAAGATATTTCACTCACTTTCAACTATAGATATTCATCTCAAACTTACCATGCATACATAGAACAATCACTGCTATCCAATTAAGTTAAAAAAACTTAAAAATTAAAACTAAAAAATAAATGATCAAAGCTAATAAGTAAAAATTAAAGTTAAAAAGTTAAAAGTTAAAAGTAAAAATCATATAACTGAGCAAGCAAGCAAGTTTATTCCTCGTCATTCTTTCCCCATTTCATTTTGGCCCCTTCCAGGAGGGCAGTGGCAATAAGCTCAAGCTGCTGCTTAAGCTCAGAGGCCTTGTATTTATGCTTGGCCGCACCCTGGATGGCCTTGGTGAAGAGGGTACAGCAGGTTGTTGGCTCGTTGGGGGGACGCGGTTGGAGAGATCACACAGCTTGGAGATGGTTTTCTCCTGCTTGTGCTGCAAGAGGGAAAAGAACTTATTGAATTTTGGGTGTAGCCCAAAGTTGGCCTTGAGATGTTTATGGTAAGCCTCTAGCGCTGAGGTGGTCTTGAGCTCACCATTCACTGCCGCCCGGTACACATTCCAGCTGGCCTTGGCCTTGGCACGGGCCTTGCCTTGCCTCTGCGTGACAACCTTCCCAATCCACTGGGGCTCAAAGTACTCAAGGAAAGGCTTGAACTCTGGGTGCTTCACTATGTAGGGATCCTTTGAGAGCACCTTGAACCCCTGCGCAGTGTGCTCTGGCTTTAAAAAAGCCAAGGCACTAAATTGTGTCAGCACAAATCTGCAGGTGTCCAAATGTCAGGAATATTCCTGACATAAATTAAATTCTGACTGAAGGAAAATGTTGGGAAAAGATAGGAGAATTCCCAATTACAGAGGCCAAATTTGATGAAGAATTTCCCCCTTTATTTGGGGGAAATAAAAATCAAATTTCGGAAAAAACGGATTTTTACAAAAACCGGAACAATTTAACATCCAGGCAGGCGCCTGCCGCCGCCGCGCAGACGCCCGCCACCCTCTGCCAGCCTCCCGTGGGCCTCCTGCCCGCAAGCCCCCCGTCCACCCAGGCTGGCACCAGCAGGCCCACCGCCAGTCCCCCGCCCGCCCGCCTCCCGCACGCTCGCCCACCCCTCCCCCAGCAGGCCCCATTCCCCAGCCAATCAGAAGTCACCATACCAAACAACCAATCAGAAAAGTACCTGACCACAGGGAAAAATCCAGGGAATAATTTCTGCCCTGCAGAAGAAAGGGCAAACCCAAATGCAGAATCCAAAAATAACCCTGGCCCTTCCAAAAATAGACCAAACCAGGTCCCAAAAGCTAAAAATAATTTGACCTCAAGCCAATGGGATTCAGAGGGCCACAACACTTGCTTAGGTCTAGACCCCAGCCAAACTAACCTTTCCAAACCAAAAATAGATTTGGAAAGCCCCATGAGCCCTTCCCATCAGCTGACTTCACAACCAGGGGACATCATTGGCCCCAGGCATGAATGGCCAAACCTCCAGCAGATTGCCCAAGAACAAGAATTTGGCCATCTTCTCAAACCCCATTTCCTAAAACCTTTATCCAAACTTCTGGGGTCCCCAGTCCCTTGTTTTTACTCCCACTTACAAAAGTTTGCAAGTGGGGAGCACTATAAATAAAGGATCCCCCCTCAGTAATAGCTTGTGCTATTGTTGAGATTAATACCCTCAATAAAGTGAAATTCAACTTACCTCTAACAAGTTAAAACTACCAATCAGCCCCTGCCAACCCTCCAATCCAAGGAAGATGAACCACCTCATCTTCACAGCTGTGCTCACAGCTTGCCTTGGGATTGGAGACTACCAGTCAGGTCCAGAACTCTTTGGGCCATCTCCAGAAGGACTAGGTCAAGACTCCTACTATGATCCTGGTCAACTGAACTCATCCCAAACTGGACCTTGGCCTCCTTTGGTGTCTCCACATTCCACACTCTCTATTGCCATGTACACGTCCATGTATTATATCTTGACCTACTTTGCCAGGAGTTTTGGGAGATACAATGTGCATGCCAAGATCTTCCGCTGGCTCATGACTGTGTACCCCATTGTTACTGCCTTAACTGGGTTTCAGTTTTCCAACCTGCTACCCTACGTCCTGCAAGTGATACCTACCATAACTGGGTACTACACCAAAGTATCCCTCCGGCTCAACCTACTAAGCTTGGCGTGGGCCTGCACGTTACAAGCAACTGCTTGGCAGAAGTGGAAGTGGCACCCCTGCACCTCCCTGCTAAACAGCTGCTCAAATGCATTGAACTGAGCAGGCTCAAAGTCCATAATGCACACGCGAGGCCCAAGAGCTCTTAGCCTTGCCTTTTCCTCTGAGTCCAGGGTGGCCTGGTCCTTGTCAGAGGCAGGTGGGTTGGCGCAGGTGTGGGGGGGAGTCTTCTTGGATTCATCATTATTGGCGGGAGGAAGGAGGGCAATTTCTTGGCGGAGGATGGAGAACGCGCGGGTATAGATGGCCTAGGTGGCCCCAGGAAGAATAAAGAACGCAAGTGAAATCACCCAGATGTCAATCTGGGCGTGGACCATCCAGAGCTGCTTGAACATCCGGGGGCAAGTGGCAAAGGTACTGTCAACTAGCCAGGTTGAAGCCCTTTTCAACTCCATCAGGTTCTGCTGAGTTAAGTAGCAGATCATGCGGTCCTTGGCTGTAGGCCTGTCATCATGGAGCAGGAAGCGCTCCCCACTCAGAAGCTGCTTAAGCTCATGAGTGAGCATGAGCTCAGAGAGGTTGTCAGAAGCCTTGGGGGGAGGGGGATTGGCAGCAATACGCTTATTGCTGATGAATTTGACAAACTGCTCCTGTGTTGGTACCAACTTGAGATTTTTGGGTTTGAGATGTTGGAGGGCCTTAATGGCCAGATCTGATGCGCAAAGATGAGAGGATGTAGGTATTACTTGCACAAGGTACCACTTTAACATCCAAGTGATTAGATGATTGGGGGGCTCACAAGTGTGCTTGCCCTTCTCCAATGTTACTTGCTCCCAGCCCTCAGTGTTTAACTGGGCCCCATAATTCTTATCCTTGTAGACAAAGTGCTTGCTTTTGGTCTGCTGCTTTTGGTTGTTGCAATTAAAGATGTAATTGTTGGCAACATAACCAGGGCCCTCCTTTACAGACATGATTGGGAAGCACTTGGGAACTTTAAACTCTCCGTCCACGTTGCAAATGTTGTGGATGGCCAGTGGATCCCAAGCCACATGACCAGAAGCTTTAAACTTCTTGGAGTAATCCTCTGTCTCATCTTGGGGGTCAGATGAAGAAGGAGGGGAAGAGCCATTGTGAGGGGGAGGGAAAGGGTTCTTTGAGGCCTGCTTGAACGCCTCTTTTTTCTTACCAGAAGAAGAGGTGGGCTCCTTGGCAGCCTTTAACTTCTTGGTGTTTCTCTCCTTGGTGGGCTTGGAGTTGGCCTCTGAGTGATAAAATGAGTGGTTGGTAAGATCACCATCAGATTTATTGGGGGAGGATTTTTGGGGGGAAGGTGAAGGGGATGTAGAAGATGAGGGTGGAGGGGGGAGGAGTGGGAGGAGATGGGGTTAGAGACTTTGCCTTTGCAGGCTTCTTGGCACACTTGGGAGTGGAGGCAGTTTCTTTGGAGCCTTTGGAGGCTTGGTGCTTAGGCTGCTGGCTGTTCTTGTTTGATTTTTTCTAAAGAAAAGTTTAGCATTGTAAATAATAGAAGTATGAAAGATATAAAAAACAGAGGTAAAAAAAGCAAAAGTTAAATGAAAAGGATGCAAATAAAGTTTTATTTATCAAAAAAAACATAAAAAAGTAAATAGAAGCAAAATAGAAACTCAAAGTGTAGATATAAAGGTTAAAACATAGAAAATAAGTGAATTTATGATAAAGCATCAAAGATGTTAGGTTCAGTATAACATCTTAGTGTTAAATTAATGTAAAAGTTTAATTGAAAATCAAAAATATATATGAAAATTATATGGAGAGCAGCAGAAAAAGTAGTAGATTATAATAGCAAAAAAATTATTATGTGGAATTTTTTTTATTAAGAGTTGAAAATTCAAAACATAGTAAAGTGTCAAGTTTGGCACTGTCAATCAGCCGGAAAAAGCTGAATTCTCACTGTCGAGTATGCTGGATTTGAGCAGAAACATCAAATTTACTATATATTTTTTAAATATAAAACTTGCTTAAATTTAAACCAGGTTCAAAAGTTAACCCAAAAGCAAGGCAGTTTTGTATGCTCAAAAATAAAAAATACAACATAAGTTAAAAAGTAAATGAATGGGAATGTGTTTATTAGTGATTAGGGCATGCTGTGAGGAGCTGGGAGTGAATTACTTACCATAGTGTTGGTTAAAAATATAAGAAGCTCTCTGTACTAATCCCCAAGTTAAAGTGTCAAGTGGGTGAGTGTTGAGTGACGCTCATAGTGTGTCACATATTAATTTAGCCTTAATTCTGAGCCTTTGATTAGTTAAATCTGAAACCAATTGGGTGTCAAGTGGATAGAGTCAAACAAAGAAAGTGTCGAGTTTCAGTTTTTTATAAATTACATATGAAATCTCTTAATAAATTGGGCTTAATTTATGTGGCACCACTTAATCCAAAAACTTGGGAATGACATAATGTAAAACAAGTGGGGTATTTGATTAATGTCTATGCCACTAAATCCAGTATAGTGGTGCTTGGGAGCCTAATCAACAACTATGGACACTAATAATAAAAAATATAATAGTAAATAACAAATTTTATATAAGCGCATATGTATTTTATTAATAAAATTAAAATTTGGCTTAAAAAGTGTCAAACTGGTCACTTTTGGGTTTAGAGTATCAAACACAGGTTTTTTCATTTCTATTAGTAAATTTACTTATAAATTGCCCCTTAAATTGGTATTTTAGCTAACTGATTTATTAAAAAGAGTTGATTTTGAGTAAATTTAACCTTGTTTTTTGGTTTTGAACCCCTAAATTACTAGTAAAAATTAGCTTAAAATTGGTTAAGCCAAAAATACTAACAGATTTACATGTGTGGCACTCAACTCCCTGGTACTCGACAAAGTTTCAAGTACCAGAGAGTTGAGTTTAAGGGAGTCAACCTTACCACAGTTGCTGTCCACGTCCTTGGGGCGGTACTCATTTCTGGGCAAGTCAGGAGTTGCACAGGGAGAGCTTGGCTTGCTTAATGCTCTCCCCGGGCTTTTTCCTCGTCTTGATTGCCCTGTGTTGCAGTGATGCGGAAATGGGTACGGTTTGACTGGCCACTGTTCCTGTTTCCATGTCCATTTGAGCCTGTGGGTTTATGGTTTTTACTATTGCTGTTGTTTCCAGGGGTAGTCAACTGGAGCAGCCGGTGGGGTGAGAGTCTTTGGGTCTCTCTTGTTTCCCAGTTTGTGCCTTGTGGAGAGTGTTGGATGTTTGCTCTGCTTTCTCCACTTTGCAATACAGGCTCTGTAAATTGGTCACTTGGTCCAGGTTCATGTGCCTCATTACATGTGACTTGAGGGTGTTGTAGTACATGAGGTGTGTGGCTGGGGTGTCAAAGACCATGTTGGATGTTGCTCAAAGTTGGAGTTCCTCGTAGGCGCAGGTAAGCTCTTTCACAGTGCCAGTTTGGGTTAGGTTCTTTACTTGGCGTATGATCATGAGCGCCGCATCCTTAAGCACAAACCTTGACAAGAAGTCTTGCTTGAAGGTATCCTAGTTCTTGTTGGTGTGTTCTTTGTGCCACTTGTCACACCAGGTGCCCGCGTTGTGGGTCAGTCGGATGAAGATCTCTGCAATCCAAAATTGCTGTGGGCATTCTATATGGACCAGTTTGCTCTGGGCGGACTGGATCCATGCTGCAGTGTTGTTGTTGTTGGCCCCAGAAAAGGGTTCCATGGCAGTGCTTTGCAGTCTTTGGGCTACGTAGGTGGGTATGGTGCTTTTGTTGGTTGATTGCGGAATAGAGGAGGGAGTCTGAAAAAAACCTTGTGCAGACATGGCATTGAATGCGGGAAGTGGTATCACCATGTTCTGGTAGAGGACAAACCCATCAGGTATCTCGGAGCCAGGTGCGTACAGTGTCCAGTCTGCTGTGAGGCCAGACATGATTCTATCAAGGATTTGTTGGCTGCAGCAAGTACAGGCAACAAGCAGAATTTTGGGGAATAAAGTAGGATGAAAAACCTTCTTCTGCTACCAATGTTGTAACTGTGCTGTTTTAGCAGAGTTAAAAGGAAAAAAATATTTTGAAACTAGATAATATTCTTTATTGGGAGATAGGTATTATATAGTCATTGTGAATCGTGGATAACAGGATCATGATAGTGTTGATCACACAGTGGGATAGTGAAGGGGGTGGCTTGATCCTGGTAATGTAAAGACCCAACAATTGGGAAAGTACTTTAGCAAAATAAGGTACCAAGTTGGCGGCTTAGAAACCTGTGAGCGCCGTCATAATTGGATGGACTGTCATCATCAATCAAAAGACTTTGGTGTGTACGTTATAACATCTGAAATTACCGGTAAAATATGTGAGTACGTAGTATATACAGGTGTATATGGCTACAGACTGGGTGGAGTGAGGCAATACCAGCGTGGGCCAGGAGTGCTGCTCAGAGGAGTTTAGCTGCGCCGGCTCCTTGTAGTAATACTTGCCAGGTGGTTTGTTGAATGGTCCATGCTGTTGATTATATTGGTGGCCCCCAATCCCTAGGCATGCTGTGAGAACAGCTGAGATTAGGTGATTCATCTCCTGATCCTGGGAAAGGGCAGACAAAGCTTAGTGTCTTGTTTAACTTCTTGTAGGTAAAGTTTTTAAATTGATTTATGTGATACTATTGAGGGGTAATTTCACTCAATGATAGCACAAACTACCATCAAGTGATTGAGATTTATTATATACTATCATCCTTAGTGGGGCATGAATAGTATAAAGCATTGGATAGGGAACCCCAAACACTTGGTGTTGTCTGGAATTCCCATTTGGGATTGGGATGAGAGTGGTTTGGCAGGTAATAAATTGTTATCCTTGGCATTACATGGATTTGGAGCATCTTCAGGCACTTTTATGCATTCAAATTCAACTTCTGCAGTTGATACATTAATTGTAGTGCTAGGCTGCTTGTCAACCCCCTCCAAATTTGGTAGATTCAAAATTTGGGCAGCTTTCCCCCCATTTTTGGACTTGGGGAAATTGCCTTGTTTGGATTCCTGATTGGGCAATTTCCCCATCTGGCCGGGGTAGACAGCCCTACCATGGGGGGTGCGCTGTCTCCTGCCAGCTGGCTGGCTGCCTGCGGTCAGCCGTGCAGTCTGCAGACAGCCGGCCACGCGGCCTGCGGTCAGCCTATAAAAGGCCAATTTTGAAGAACTTATTTTTTTAAATTCTTTTTTAACACCCTCTTGTTTTGCGGCAGTTTCCCCAATAGGGGGAACTGCTGCAATTTTTTGTTTTGGTTTTGTCGCAACATCTTTGATTACTCCCTCTCGGGGAATTAACACCCCGAGTAAATCACTGAGCGGCTCACTGAGTGGTTCACCGCCCAGCCAATAAGCCGGTGGCACCTTTATCAGTTAACCATCTATGACAGGGATCCCTCAATCCAGGTCCTAAATGGAACACAGCTTGATTAAGCCTCGTGACTCAAGAGGAACATTACTCAGATAAACCCCATGACCTCTATGACGTACATGGACAACATGTGGCTTGTCATGGTACTATATATTAAGCTATATTCATATTCAATAAAGTATCATTCTCTTCTTGATCTTCCCCTTTATCTCGTTTATTATACTTCCCAGGAGTATATACTTGACAGTTTCCAAGCTGAATTGTGCCCAAATTCTTGTCTTGTAAAAGGGTGTTGTCAGGAATATTCCTGACAGGTAATGAGTCAAGCGCCAAAATGAGGTATCCACTGTAAGGGATCATCATTTGTTCATGTTGTTGGATTTGGAAATTTGAGTTGACTTCCTAGTCTGGCTTCAAGTGACTGGGTAATCAGATTGCGGGTCACGAACCCGCTTACTCGGAACCTTGTTGGCGGGTCGAGCCTGCTGTTTTGACATAATCTATATCTTTCTAAAGTTTTTAGAACTTGTGGTAAGCTTTAGAAAAGCCTCTACTATACAGGAGCATGGAAATATATATGGTTTGCTGCTTTGCCAGTAGAACGTATGCTATTTCTGTCGATGATGTATGGGGATAAGTAATGAAGATGCTCGGTTTCTTGCTTCTTGGCTCTATTTATAGGGTTTGTGAAGCTTTATTTCTGTACCGTTGCCTTTTAATTCTAATTGTGATAAAGACATTCATAATAGAGTGCAGAACTTAAAGTAAAAGTTGCCGAATTCATTCATTCTCCTTAATCTTGTCAATCAAGGTATGCTTTGTTGCATTTTGGTGCTCCTTGGAGTCATTTTAGCATGCTGTAGATTCAAAGTTCTATATGATCCATATCCAGTTCAAAAAAGCCATGTTAGCTAAAAAAGGGTCAACTTGAAGGGATTGGCTTTCTGAGAACTAAGTTCACATTTTACTTAATAGCTGGCTTTCTGGGCCTCAACTTCACTGCAGTCACCAATGTAAGCAGGGAGAGTATAGGGAAATATGATGCCCGCATCAAAATATATGTTGTGGGTTCAGCCTGCTATCTCAACAATAAGCTTATGTAGAAAGCTTGCCAAACTTCATAGAGTTAAGTTTTGGGATAGATATCTCACTTTACATGATGTATGTAAAGTAGGAGTTCAGTACTATTCTTAATTAAAAACATACCTTAAACCGTGTTTCTCTATAAACGAAAGTGGCAGCTTGCTACACTATTTGTATCACCTTCTTGTTCCAGTAGATTGTGGACGTGCAACTGAAATTTCAGGTATTGGAGATGTATATAGTAAGCCTAGATTAAGAGGCGGCACTTTATACCGATACTCATTATGTTTCGTAGTAAATTCCAGATCAAGATACAATATTTTAAACCGAGTTTGCTGCTTGTCTCAACGAACCTGAAAAACAGTGCTCTAAAATATCAAAGGAAAACTTTATAGGAACCACAATGAGCTAACTCTGATATAAATACTAGGTGCGACCAGATAATTTAAGAATCTGCTGGAAAGGAATACAATAATTAAGCAAAGTTATATCTTTAAATAGTTCTAATCTTTTTACCAATTGAAGGATTGAAATCAGTAAGGAAATGTTGCACTCGTTGATTACTTGGATTTTGTGATTGGCCTTAAAAGGAATAAGTTTGAATAAGCTCCAGGGATCTAAAGAATAAGAGGAAACATATCGAGTGGCTGTAGAGAGCAGTGAATCATTCAGAATAAATCTAGGGTTAGTGAGCACATGAAAATCGATTTGTAACATAGTTTGACAATTGTAAGCTCTTACCCAGCTTTGACAAGAATGATAAATATATTTATAGCTGGTGGTCAAAGTGAAAGGCTCCTGATGTTAATGACAATTGTCAAACTCTTTAATGTGGATTTTTTGGGGATTAGAATGATTTGTTTACAACTCGTCGCTATCGTCAGACTCGTCATCTTCAGAAGCAGGCTCTGAAACGGAGGCAGTTGCATCATTGCTACAGTTAAAATTAATAAAATGCCAAGGCAAAAAAAGAAAAAAAAGACTTACGCAGCGTTTGCCTTTAGGAATTCGATGAAGCCGTCGACGGTACGATCACCTTCGAAGTCAACGATCTCGTTTGTGTTGGCTTTGAAAAGCTTAATAGTAGGGAACCCTGTAACTTCGAACCCTGCCTTGTATGGAAGATCATTCTCGATAACCTCCATCTTGGCAATAACAATCTTATCGTTAGATTTGTAAGCCTCACCAAGTTGATCATAAATAGGAGCTATTGAATTAGAAGGGTTGGGAATACCGCTTACCAAGCTTCTTGCAGTGACCACACCAGCTGGCGTAGAACTCGACTAGTACATCTTTAGCGGTATCGTAAGCGATATCAGAGAAAGAGTCTCCGACCAGAACAGTGACAGGGCCGTTGTTGTCTTCGGGGATAGGTTCGGATTTGATGGAGGGCTTGAGTTTGTCAGCAACAAAGTCTTCGACGTGTTTGACAATGGCGTCAGCAGTTAAAGGAGATGACTGATCAATAGGGAACTTGCCGCTAGGCTCGAGTTGCTGGATACCAAAAGTGGGGAACTTAGTCTCAAGGTTGATGGACTCAGCGTGACGACCGTAAGTAGTGGCGTTGATAAAAACGAAGTTGACCTTGCCCTTGACTTTCTTAGCCAAGTCCTTCAAAGAAGCGTCGTAAGAGTCACGATCTTCAACCGATTCAACAAAGATATAGGCCAAGGGAAGCTTGGATTCCATATACTTTTGGAAGTTATTGGGGGAAAGATCATCAATGAGAGGTGTGGCGCTTGTCTTGAGGAATTTGGTTAACTCCTCGGTAGTAAATTCGCCTTCGTATTTATCCTTGCCATCGTCAAACTTCTTGTAAATGACAACTCCGGGGAATTTAGCCTCATGCTCCTTGGCCAAAGCTTCATCGGAAATAGAGCCAAAGACATACTCATTGCGATGCTTTTTGGCCACTTCAGCAAATACCTTGGCCTCATCGCTGTCAGCATCACTGAAGTAACCAACCATAACCACCTGATGAGGCTCCAGGAAAGATTTAAAGTCCTCAGAAGATAGTTCAGAGACGGTGGGGAGAAGTTGGCTGTAAAATTAGACAAGAAATAAAAAGAAAAAATACTTTCTCATGAATTTAACAATAGCAGTAGTCTCTCGAGCACTGTCGTAATCGGAGACCTCACCTTCACTAAAATCCGGTTAGCGATGAAATTGGCGCTCGGCTTACTTGAAAAGCTTTAAGGTTGGGAATCCCTGGACTTGATATTCATCGCAAACCGATTTATGTACAGTGCAGTCTACTTCGGCAAGTTTAAGAGGGGTTTCCTTGAGCAATGAAGCAGCAGTTTCGTACTGGGGAGCAAGGGTTTTGCAGTGGCCACACCAAGGGGCAAAAAACTTTACCAAAATGATCTTGTGCTCAGCAATGGCATCCTTGAAAGAATCGGCCGACAGATTCAAGACGCTGGAATCAGTTGACTCTCCGCGGTAGCCACCGGCAAACAAGATGGCAGATACGAGGTTGTTGATAAGCTTCATGGCGAGGTAATAGCTCCTGTTCAAAAGATTAAGTTATATTTTATCGGATCAGGGGCCTTTATTACTTTTGTTGTAGCAAACTGCTGTATCCTAATTGATTGGGAATGCGTGGCTCAATACATTTCGATACAACTAATTGTCGGGCATAGCAATATATGCACCCAATCCAAACTTAAAGCGTTGCAAGTTGCACTCCATCTGTGACGCTAGCTTAGATGACTCATTTGAGCTAAACCACTACTCTCTTAAAATATCTTTACTCAAATAATTTACAATACTCTTTATTATGACGTCATTATGAATGTGGCTTTTGGTAAATCGTTATAATAGCTTTCGTGAGTGTATCTAATGGACATGTAGCCAGCTCCGATTGGACGGAGGGTGGTTCCCTCAAACTTGTGAGAATCTGATTGGACCAACAAGTGAAACCGTCCACCTACTAGCATCTTTAAATGTCACGTTTCACACTGCTCGATAAATCACACTAGGTGGATGGCCCGTCAGAGGACAGGTATAAAATTGAATCTGACATATTAAATCAATACATTTTATTTTTAGGCTGGGATCACTTATCATCTGTTTATATAAATTTCTTATTTAAAGGGCTTCCTTGAAAGTTAAGTTAACCTTTTATTTATTTAATATAAATCTGCATATCCCAAGCATGAATAAAGATAAAATAGAAATCTAAATAAGCGAGTATTACTATTAAGTTTAGTAAAGATAAAATAATAAATCAAAGGTTAATATCTGATCTTCTAAACTCTATCAAAATATAGAGCTGACCTGTAGTTTTGAATTGAGCTGTTGAATATTAAGATCGGCTTAGCATTCACCGAGATATGTCGGTTTAGCTTTTTTGTATTAAAATAAATTCAGATGGATCAAATCGAGTCCAAGCCTTTGATTATGACTCGAGCCCGATTCCACAATTCCTTCTGTATCTCAGCATCCAGAGCAGCTAGAGATATCATATGTGTTACCATTTTGATCGGAAGGTCCTGAAACATTTATCTAGATATTCTAAATTTCATGGAGATAAATTTATCAACCTTGATAACATGTTTACTCCACTGATATCATTATTAGGATGATGCAATGGCAAGCAAGCTCAACTCTGAAACAATATTCTTCTACTTGGATCAGGTGATGCATCAATTAACTTTGAATCAACCTGCAGCCAACTGGATAGCTATACAACTGGGTAGAGTATTGTACCGTTTCACTTAAAAATAGACAAAGCTGAAAAGTGAAGCCAACTGCCTCTCACTTAAACCTTCATCAATCGATCTAATTTAAATCTTGATCCCTTTGAATTGATCAAGCTCTCTTCTCTCAAACAGGCCAACCCTCAACATAAAGTTTAACCCTACAACCATATAGAAGCATACTGTAAATTCAGAACCTGAACATAAAAATGCGGGATTGTCAAATCCTTGGTCCAAATTTCAAATCACTTTTGCGGGCAACTCAGCTGAGTGAAAAATAAAATATTTAACAAAATCAACTATTTAATTTGACTTTTTTTGATTTATTTAAATTGGCAAATTTTGAATCTCTTGAGCAGATAGCTCAACTAACAAAAGACAAAACTCAGCAAACAAATGCGGGATACATGAATCAGAAATGTGGGATTATTATGTACAATTTGAGATTTCCTGTATGTCAAACAAATCATAGACATCATGTAAAAATTAACGAATCTGAAATTGCGGGATTATCAAATCCAAGAACCAAGTTTCAAATCATAATTGTGAGAAATTTGAAATAAATATAATTTATGGATGTCTCAAAAAGGATACTAAAGGATCTAGAGTGGATTTGTGCTGATTCTTTTAGGAATCACAAGCATTCCCAAAAGTTACCCTACTCCATTTTAGGACGGCTAAAATTTAGATCATAATATTCACAAAATTAACATACATAACAATAAAATTGACTAAAATATACATTCCTCTTCTTGAGTTTAAAATTATAATAAAAATTTTATTATGTCTTCTTCCAACACCAACCAAGTCAACAAGCTGTTCCCTGGCCTTGATGAAATCATGCAAGGCTACACTGGGTCTTCTAATAATGAAGCCTCCCTCTATGGCCACTCCCAACCCACAGGCCCCTCCACAAGCACTACCCAGGAGTGTGTTCTTTCTCCTATGTCCTCAAGCATGGCCCTGTTTGCCCATCACACACAGGCAGCTGCTAACCCAAATCATATAGCAACACTAGCATCTGCAATTGACCAAGTGAGCCATGGGGCCACCAATGTAAGTCAGAATCCAGAAACAGCCAATCAGATGGCACTGTCTGGTTCTCAAGGCAGACACACCCCGCATCCAGTCAATCAGCCTGCAAGGTGCAGAAGAAAATTAGTCACTCTGGGAATTGTTCTTGAAATGGTTAAAAAGCAAGGAATGCTTATGTCCCTCGGGGAAATTGCAGCCGCAATGGGGTTTGCAAAGTCCACTGTGGCTGTAACCCTGCAAGCCCACGCCAACTGTGGCCCCCTACCAAGAAGACCTCAACTGGTGCCTGTACTTCAACCGAAGGTGACACAGCCTATCCCCTTATGATGGCCATTATGGAACATGACCCATGGATGCCCCTGGTCCAGGTACATCTCCAGCTGGGACTCTACAGCATCTTCCCCAACAAAAGAACGGTGAATTTGTGGATGCACAGAGTTGTGGTTGATGCCAGAATCCTATCCAATCAGGTTCTTGGTGGCCCCAGTTTGATGGATACCAACCCATACAATATGACCATCATCAATTTTATTAAAGGGAGGGCAATGAGGGCCCGCAATGACATCATCTTCCTATTGTTGAGGGTCTGGATGTACAAGCATTCTGGCTACTGCCAACCTACTTAACATCCAATTATTGCCCAATTTAGTCCTCTTCCAATATACCATTTGACATACCAAGAATGGTAACCAAGCAATATCATCTGACCATCCAAGTATCCAGTGGCTCAAACCAATCTAGCACATGACCAATCCCTAGGTTTGATCCAACTAAATCCCCACCACAATCAAGTCTATATAAGTCTAAAGTATTATCCAATAAAATATACTTCTCTTCTTTCTTAATTCCATATTTGAAGCTTCCCCAAAAGGTGCTCCTTATCACTGGTAGCAGCTACAGTTTTTTGACCACGCCCACAAGAGAGAAAATGGCTGACCAAAACCCGCCCACCTTTGCTCATGTACTCAACCAGGTCACATCCCAGGATACCTGGAAAACGTACTTCCGCGCCCACAATATTGATGAAGATATACCTAGTGGATGCACCATATTTGAAGGACTGGTCATGCCCAAAGCATGCACCAAGATCATTCAATACAGTTGCTCTCTCCAACCACAAACAAACACAATACCACCTAGCACAGGTGAAGCTACCAACACCAAATACATTGGTATCAACAAGTTCTTTGGTAAAAACAAGGAAAACGTCATCAACTGGCTAGACCACTCAGCCGCTAAACTCCGCGCCAGCCGCATCCCCCACAAAAAATGGGTCCAGGAAGCCAGCAAGCATCTGTACGAGGCCACAGCTAACTGGTTTGCCACCTGGGTTGGCTCACAAACTGACAACCAGCTTGACAACTGGGAAGAGTTCAAAGCAGACATCACCCACAATTTCCGCGTCACCAAATCCCTCCAAGACATTGCAATACAGCTCAGTGATCTTTCTCAGAAGACCACTATCACAGCTTACACCAACAAATTTGAGGAAATATGTCACAAAATCTAAAGCCCAGCTCAAGCTGGCAACGTACATACCAGAGCATCATTAATCAACAGAATGAAACCCTCTGTTGCTGCCCTCATTTGCCCAGAGGCAAATACCTCCATGCCTGCACTCATTGCAGAAGCCAAGCACGCGGAAAAACGCACAAACATGGAATATGCTGCAGGCAATGGCAATTGCTCCTCAAATGGCAATGGTAGAGAAAACTCCAATGGCAATAAACACCAAAATACCAACCATAACAACGGCAACTTCAATTGCAACAATGATAATCACAGCCAAAGTGCAAACCGCTCCATCCCAAGAAAGAGGACACAGCTGAAGTTAACAATGCTGAAGTAGCAACCTGTTATGAATCTGACCCCAAATTCTCTGATCTTGAAGGTTTTGAAACAGAGGAACAGGGAAAAGAGGAGGAGGAACAGGCTTAAGTGCCCCTGTCTCCCCCCAACTTGACAAGAAATTGTACCAAGGCACAAACTTTGCTACTCACATTCCCCGTGTCCCGCAGTCCTCCATTTTTATGAACTTAAAAATTAAAGATCACTCACAACTTCTTGTCTACCCATGCACTTACAAATCACATACACATAAAATTTTATTCAACTCTGGTGCACAACACACTATAGTTAGCAAACCTTTTTTAACCAAGTACAAAATACCAGTTGTCAAATCCAACTTCAAGTACGCCAAAATGGCAGATAAATCAAAGGTTCTACTTGAAGGCAAAACAACTCCCTTCAGAATTGACCTCCAAGGCATACAAACTTCCATCAAAGGACTTGTCATGAACAACATAAACTACAAAAGTGTAGCAGGCATGGACTGGTTCACCTGAGTGAGCCCCAGCGTGTGTTGGAAAACAAAGACCATGACCATCAAACGCAAAGGAGTCAATTTTAACATCCTCAAAGAACCCAATGACCTCATCCTAAGAGACACAGTATTTGTCCAGGTCATAAACCAAGATGACTCAGAGCATCTAACCAAAGATAGTACCCTCTACATAATGAGGTACACTGAGTTTAATAACATACAAACACAAAAGATCCAATGCCCAGAACTCGCAGCACTCCTAAATGAATATACTCACGTATTCAATGAGGAACTCACCAAGCTACCCCCCAAACGGGAGGTAAACCATGGCATTGACTTATTTAAAGCCATGCCTAAACCTGCACCCCTCTACAGACTCTCTCCCATGGAGACACAAACCCTCAAAACACACATTGATGACAACTTAGCTAAAGGCTTCATCCGCCTGTCTGAATCCCCATGAAAGGCAGCAGTATTCTTTGTAAAGAAAAAAGAAGGCACTCTACGTCTAGTAACTGACTATAGAGCTCTCAATGCAAGCACAGTAAAGAATAAATACCCTCTTCCACTTATAGAGGATCTGTTTGCAAGACTCTGGTGCCAAATTTTTCTCCAAAATTGACCTCACCTCAGGGTACAACCAGGTTGAAGTAAAGGAAAAGGACAAACCAAAAACTGCGTTCCGTACACAATTTGGATCCTTTGAATGTAGAGTAATGAGCTTTGGGATGACCAACGCTCCTGCAACGTTTGTCACCATGATGAACCAAGCACTAAACAGTCTCTCAAATACATTATGATACCTTGACAATATCATCATATTCTCAAAAACCAAAGAGGAACACCTCACGCATGTCTGCGAGACACTCAATTGACTTGCAAAGCACAAACTTTACGCAAAACCAAGTAAGTGCCAATTTATGGAAAATGAACTCCTGTTCTTGGGCCACATTGTCTCTGACGGTGGCAACAAAGCAGATCCAGACAAAATCAAAGCCATAAATAACATGCAACACCCCACCTCCGTTAAACAAGTTAGATGCTTTCTTGGTATGGTAGCTTACCTAAGGAAATACATCAAAGACTGCGGGAAACTAACCGCACCAATCAATGACTTAACCAAGGGTAATGCCAAAAAGAAATTCATCTGGACTCCAGAATGTGACAAGAATTTCCATTTATTGAAAAAAGCTCTGATCAAAGCACCAATCTTGCAATATCCTAACAATAACAGGTGCTACAAGCTCAAGTCAGATGCCAGCAACACCGCCATTGGCACAGTCCTGTGCATCCACCAGCCAGGGCAGCAAGACTTCCTGCCAGTATGTTACAAAAGCAGAAAACTAACCAATACTGAGCAGAGATACCCAATCCACGACAAGGAATTGCTAGCAATATACCACACTTGCAAGAAATGGAGATGTTATCTGGAAGGACATTTAAACGTCTGAGTACTAACTGACCATAAATCCTTAATCTATTTCAAAACTCAGAATGTACTTGCACAGCGGCAAGCCAAATGGATGTCCTTGCTGGAACAGCTTAACCTGGACATCCAGTACAAAAAGGGGGCAGAGATGGTCATGGCTGATGCTCTCTCTAGACTATATCAGCCTAGAGAGGATCACCCTGACCACCTGGACCCTGACTGGCCAAACCTGTACAACACTGAGTATAAAACCAAAGGGAAAGACCCCTCAACACATCAACTAACCCAGGACACATTAGTAAGAAACAAAAAGTACTTCCATGTATCAAATGGCACATTATACCAAATTATTAATGGCAAACATATCCCGTACATCCCACTTGCACAAAGAGTTGACACCATACTAAGACATCACCGCCTGCTAGGCCATACAAAGTGTCATGAATGACATTTCAATACTTTTATTGAAAACCCAAGAGTTAAACCCTGGTTCCCAGAAGGCGGATTCAACCCTCCAGACCCCTCCAGGACCCGCCAATCCGTTAAAAGACGGGCTCAAATCAGTGAATCACTCCGCGTTCTGCCAGCCTACTACAAAGGACCCTTCAAAAACGACTCAAGTCACACAAAGTGGACAGGGAACCGCCAAATTGCTAAATTGCGTACTCGAGTTGACGAGTTACTCTGAGACCCGCCAATCTCCCAAAGACAATACCCCAAATGGTCATCAGATTGATGCTAACCTGGAGCCATCAAAGACCCAAACCTATGCAGCAGTTACAGCTTGCCTTAAAGAGGTTAAAACAAACCCTATTCTCAACTCTGCCAACAACCTGCTGGCATGCCGCCCAGAAGGGGTAGTACAATTGGACTACTCAGGTGACATAGTTAACAGTTGTGGCAAAACAAAGCATCAACTTTCCAATTTACCAGAACAGGCACAACCTGGATCTGCCGCCCTTGAGACCCCAAGCCAAGACCCACATCCCGCCAGTACCTTGTCTGCAAACCTGAACCCTGCAAAAATTGAAGGAGCAAAATCCCATGGTATAAAAACCCTGGCGGTATGGTGAAGATCACATCATCATATTTGATAATAAAGTTTTATGAACCTTTGGTTCAAAAAAATCCTACCTTATCTAGTCTTAGTGATCTTCCATCTTAATTCCAGTCAATTAGACTGCCAGGCTGCCGCCCTCCCCCAAGACCAACCTGCCAAATTGCCCCAGGCATTATACTGTCCCCTGGGAGCCCCCTTTGGACCTGTGCATTTTACTGAATACCCCCCCCCAACCCGGCCTATTAAGGGTACAACTTAGAGACTATCCTCATTGCCAATCCCTTGGCCAGGACTAGAGAAACCAAATACATAGGACGCAAAGGAAAGTGGTACAAAAGGCCGCCAAGATTGTTCAAAGACAAGTACAATTACCTGCCTGCCTACTTTGTTCCTATGACTCCTCCCTTAACCCCACAACCAGACCGCCCACTGGAACCTACTGCCGCAGCCAAGACCACCTCTACCCAACTGTTTGGAGTACTCTACATTACTTTGACAGGATTGGTAGATTCCGTGGTCCCCAACTCCAGACCCTGGTCCTTACTTGGGCGTTCTGTATCTTATATTATCAAGTTAGCACTCATTCTATGGTGGGCCTTATCTGCTGGTTTGAACGCACCTCACCCCAAGCCGTCCAATGCATCTACCTATGACTGGCTTCCTGACACAAAGGCTAACAACCTATACCTCACACTAAAAGAGATAGTATGGTTGCCCAACCTCAAACAGGATATAGTTGATGTTCTGAAAAAGTGCACAGTGTGCGAGAAATACACCAGTACAAAGGCTCCTCAGCCAACAGTCAACTAAGTCCCAGACCCTGAACCATTTAAGGTTTGGGGGCTAGACGTAGTGGGGCCCTCCCCAGAAACAAAGACAAACCAACATTTATTAATTGTAGCTATCAACTTTGCCACACGCTGGTCCATCTGCTGGGCAACAAAGGATCACAAAGCATAAAACATCAACCGTTTCAATAACAAAGCAATCATAGCCAACTATGGCACTCCAGACTACATCATAACTGATGGAGCAACATAGTTATCAGGCCACATAGTTAATGACAACTTGAAATCCAAAAACATTAAACACTCCACAACCTCTCCATACAGGCCACAGGCTAACGGTAGAGTGGAACGCCTAAACGGCAGCCTTATCAGGACCCTAGAGAAAATAATGGATGGAAAAGCCAAAGACACATGGCCACTATACATGAAACATGCATTATTATTATCCCAAGTCTGCACCAACCAAGGGACAGGCTATTCACTGTTTGAGTTAACCTACAGGTACAAACTGGAAATAATCACCCACAACAAACAGCCCTACATAAAGATCCCCCCGGGGAAACCTCCCACAGTAGAGCAAGCACTAAATCTACAACAAATCTGCCTCAAAGCAAAAATAGCTGAAATGAAGAGGCTCAAGACACAAAAGGTAACCTCCACAGAGGGACCACTTCCCATCAACTCCCTGTCTGGATTCTAGCTGGCAACAGAAAGAAACTAGACTTGGTATACAGGGGACCAGGAAGAGTCATCAAATATAGACCAGAGAACAACACTTACCTAGTAAAATTCCAAAGTGCCAAAAACCCAATTATCAAGAAATACCACAGAACCCGTCTCCGCCTCAGTAAAGAAGAGCACTCGACCAGACAGGTTCAAACTAGCAAACAACTCCAGGAGCATCAGGCGGCAGCTGTTAAGACAAAGCCCCCTCCTGATGCACCAGAGTAACCCCTTAAGGGTGTGTGTGTGTCAAGGGTCTGGATGTACAAGCATTCCGGCTACCGCCAACCTACTTAACATCCAGCCATTGTCTAATTTAGTCCCCTTCCAATATACCGTTTGACATACCAAGAATGGTAACCAAGCAATATCACCTGACTGTCCAAGTATCCAGTGGCTCAAACTCATCTAGCACATGACTAATCCCTAGGTTCAATCCAACTAAATTCCCGCCACAGTCAAGTCTATATAAGTCTAAAGTATTATCCAATAAAATATACTTTTCTTCTTTCTTAATTCCATATTTGAAGCTTCCCCAAAAGGCGCTCCTTATCACTATCATACGCTAAGATTTCTGCAAGTATCCAAGACTATGGAGAGAAGCGTATCCAGTCTGACGTGTACAAGCACAACCCAATCTTGTATCATTTTGTTGGGGTTTTATTGGCAGTTTCCCCATTGGGTGTCAATTATTACTTGGTAATATTGAGCACTGCAGATGAGTATGCCTACCAGACAGAGCTCAAGGCCATGCTGGAGGAGTGGGTCACACAAAACACTGTGCACACAGTTGTACTGAGTGCTGAGATGGAGCAGGGGGAATGGTCAACCCAAGAAATCAGGGCTGTGGGACATACCTGTTGGTCCTACCCCATCAACCACGCCAACATGCATCTTGCAGATGTATGTCTCTATAATTTTGGTTCCGCCCTCAGGCGCTTAAAGCCTGCCACCTACAACAAACTATGCACCCAAATTGATAAGGGTTATGAGCTTTTCCCTTCCGTGTCTGTCCAGGACTTATTTGACCTTATCATCTTCTATGCAAGTGATAGTGATAAGTCCAGAAAGGACTCTCACCTTCCCCCTCGCCCATCCATCTGTTTCATCAAGCCCGCATACGTGACAGAAGAAGAATTCAAGCAATTGAAGTAAACCGCTCTTGCTGCTCCTTCCCAGTCAACAAACCCTGCCTCCCCAACCCCCCATCAAGCCACCCGCTTTCCAACCCTGACTCCCAAGCCACTACCAATCCCCCCACTATCTCTGATGCTGCCCCTTTCACAGGTGCAGATGAAGGTGATGTTCATTCTGTCCACTCCCTCCCCTTCCCGTCCTTTGATTAGCAAATAAATCTTTTCTTTGTGACAACTTATTAAAATTGATATTTCTCTTTCAATTCATAATTAATAATATTTTCTTTTTACATTATCAACATTTCTCATAATCAATACAATGTTGTACATTTTACAAATAGCTTAAAATTATTAGCATACATATTTTTCATCATTATTAATAAATTAAAGACAATAAACATAAATATTGCATTAGAATATTGCAATTAGATGTCAACTCTTGATATTTTGATATTATGTGCATAACTCAATGCATTTTGTTTAATAAAATTCATTGTAAACTTGGCCTTTTTCATTGTAATTTATTAAAACAGATTGTGTTTATATTAGAGAGCCATTAATGCTTAGTACAAATATTGATACATAGTGCATTTTACAGCCTGTATATTTATTTATTAGTAATAATTCTTTAAACTTTTTAGTCAGATTTTATGAGGTAATAATAATGTAATGTGTTAATAAATTACTGTTTAGTGTCATTAATTGGCTGATTTTCTTTGCTGTGGCAATTGTGCATTTCTGATATTTACGCACTAGTATCCAACCAATTGGATACTAGTGCGTAAATATCAGAAAATGCACAATTGCCACAGCAAAGAAAATCAGCCAATTAATGACACTAAACAGTAATTTATTAACACATTACATTATTATTACCTCATAAAATCTGACTAAAAAGTTTACAGAATTATTACTAATAAATAAATATACAGGCTGTAAAATGCACTATGTATCAATATTTGCACTAAGTGTTAATGGCTCTCTAATATAAACACAGTTTGTTTTAATAAATTACAATTTAAAAAGGCCTTGTTTACAATGAATTTTATTAAACAAAATGCATTGAGTTATGCACATAATATCAAAATATCAAGAGTTGATATCTAATTGCAATATTCTAATGCAATATTTACATTTATGGTCTTTAATTTATTAATGATGATGAAAAATATTTATGTGTTGAGGATATTACTATAGTAACCAGTTTTTTGATGTAATTCAAACAAAATGTCAAATATCTACAGAATTATCAACAAATTAGAGTCAGCCCTGCAAAAGGTTGTTGAAATAGAAAAAAATATCAGAGAAATAGTGACAGAAAAGCTGGGTGACAAGGGCCAGCCACTTATCCAGTCAAAAGAAGATGCTCTGGATAAATTGGGAAATATTATATATGAAAAGAACAAAGAAGCATTACTTAATCTACAGGGAACAATTCTATCAAGTCTGAAGTTTAACAATGCAGCCTACAATTTGTGGGAGTTCTGGCAGGGGGCTAAAGAAAATAATAAGAAGATCAAACTAAGCAAAGGAAATGAAGTTCCAAAGGAAATTAACACCAATGGAGAGGAAAATAATCAAATGGAAACAGACAAAAACAAACCACAAGCAAGAAGCAGGAGCGCTTCACAAAATACAGAAACTTTATCAAATAAAAATCAAGAGGAAGCACAAGTTGCAAGAAAAATAAGGAAAATTAAGCCCAGTAAAATTAATGAAGAGCAGCCAACACTCATGAAGTTTGCCAAAGTGGCGCCTGTGGCTGAGGGGAACACAGGGGAAACAATTATTAAGTCTTTTTATGTTTTACTTATATTTAGTTTAGTTATAACTATGAATGGGGACAAGGTTGCTGAAGTGGCAGCTTTCACGCCAAGTTGGTTTCACGGGGGTTACCAATCACTGGTAGCCCCTGTAAAGAAAATAAATAAAAATGAAATAAATAAAATAATTCAAATGAATATGGATAATTTTGCAAATATTGAAGCAAAAGCCAAGGAATATTTACCACCCGCAGGGTGCTTGCTGTGGATTAGGGATGCATACAAATCAGGATCAAATATCAACTTCAAAGAAATGAATGAAATTTGCGGGGATGTCAAGCTAAACTTCAATGAATATATCTATGAAAGCATTCAACAATTCCCATTTGCAAACATCAACAAATATGAAAAAACTTAATAAAAACCAACTTTCAAATAGGAACTGAATATCTAAAAACTGAAATTTTTAATGAAGTATTCAAGGCATTGTCAAACAAAGTCGGGGATGCAGTCCTTGTGAAAACATTTAAACCTTTATTAATTTTGTTTGCCGAGACATGGGGGGCTGATACAAGTTAGGCGCCCCCTGGAACCCTCTTCAAATTCAATCAAACTTCCTATATCAATAGGTTAGTTCAAGTCTTCAAAAAATTGTGCATGTTCTCAGAAAAATATACCTTGCAAAGAATTCACGTCGCGGTATACCTGGGAATCCTCCTTCACTGCATATTAAAAACCAATGTCAAAAAGTTGGAGGATGTACCTATTCAAATGTACATATGCCATTTAGCACTCAAACGCCAGAAGACACCACAGGGGTATAGGACAGTTGAGCATGTCCTGTATGACTCCTTTGCACTGGCAACATTGTACAGGTACTACATGCCCCCTGAAATAAACCTACTAATTGATTCACTCACCCACCTTCCTTTTGTTAAACGTTCAACAGCCACTGGGGTACAGGGCGCCACCCCTCTAGCAATCACATCCAGGGTTGTCCACCATGTACAGAAGAGTACATGAATCCAATTAGACGCTTTAGCCAAAAATTTAATTTTGGGGTATAATTTCCCGGAATAATCACATTCCCTTTGCAATTAGCATCCCCTCAATAAATATTTTTCCCTTGCAAATTAAATTTTATTTTTTTTAAAATTTTTTATTTTAATATTAAATATTTTCACTGAAATATGTAATATTAAAATTTTAATAGTAAAATTTTAATTTTAAATATTTAAATATTAAAATTTTAATATCTAAAAGTTAATATTAAAATTTAAATAATACATATTTCAATATTAAAATTTATATATATAATATTTCAATATTGAATATATCACAATTAAATAAAAATAGTTACATTTTGAATATTTAAACTTTAATAGATAAATTTTAAGATTTATAATAATAATTTTACTTTTAATATTTTAATTTTATTTTAAATTTTAGTAGGTAAATTATAATATTAATATATCTAAATATATTACAAGACATTAGTTATAGTTGCAACCACATCAAATAATAAAAATAAGTTAAAAATGGTTTTATTTACTAGCTTGTTGAGTATGGGTTCATTTATTACATATACAAACAACGAGAATTGAATTTATCTGCATCATGCGGCCTGCTCCACTTATATTCTAAACAAGTGATTGTTTAGAACTTGAATTACCTTTCCCTTGTAATATGATTTGATAAATATATTTGATGTTCTTGACCCGCGTCCTAAGTACTAATTAGTAAGCAATACATAAAAATCATTGGTTTCCGTTTCATGTGGCTATAGTGGCACTGAAATAGTAAGGATCAGATGATGACCTGCAAGGTCCAATTTGTGGCTTAACAAAGCCAAAGTACCAACAAGGATTCACAATTGTTTAAATAAAATTATTCTATTTCTATCTTTTTTAATTTATTTATTTGTTAGTGCAACAGTCAATATAATATTCAGTGCATTATAATAAAAATATATTCCTCTTATCTAGTATAATTAATTTTACTTACCTTTTCTATGTATTCTTATATGTCTTTAATACATGCAAATGTCACATCATTATATATAAATAATAATTTTTGAGTCCTATTAAAAACAAAATAAATAAAAATAAAAACAAATAAAACCCAGAGTGCCCATTTATCTGATTGGCTTGGAGGCCAGGGCTTTGGGGAGGAAGGATTCTGAGTGCTTGTAAAAAGCTGCCACCACATTGGGTGGCATTGCAAATTGACTGACCTCAAGAATATTGAATAGATCCTTGGTGTCCTGAGGAAGGCCTTGTTTCACCTTATTCTTTATCCAACCAAACACTTCCTCAATTGGGTTCAGAAATGGAAAATAGGGCAGAAGGAAGAGGAGTCTCATTGGGCAGTCAGCCAGGGGGTTTGCTGGCCAAATGGCTATTTTTATTGATTGGCGGGAACTCAGACACAACCAGATCCACTTTGTGGAGCCTGATATTATCCAGCACAACAATGTTGGTTGTACTGTGGTAGTTGATCCAGAGATACTCCTTGACAACTCGGAGAAAATTGAGAAAAGTCCCGCTATTGTGGGAACCCTTGATCATCTGGTATTGATCCAACCTGCAAGGACCAAGAAGCGCAACCATTAAATAGGTCTGGGAACAGACAGCTGCACAATGGGCTACACCATCCTTGGACCCCTTCTCAACCCACCCATGCCTAGACCTGAGTGAGGAGGAAAACATCAATTTGTCAATATAGAAGAACTGGACATTCCCAGTCTCCTTTAGTGCCAGATATGTCTCAGCATAAATGCGTCAATCCTTGATGGTCTTCTCATTGTTTCTGTTGTACAGCAAAATTCCCAGTACTTTCCAGGAGAAGCCCAAATCAACTATTGTTTTGTAAACAAGGGTTTTGGAAACAGAAAGCCCGAACTCTGTGGTAAGCATTGATTGGACAGCAAGTGAGTCCAGGTAGCAATCCTTGGCTACCCACTGTTTTATTGCATCAATATGCACATGCTACAAGAGTTTTGGCTGCTGCTTAGCCTTGGTGGATTTGGCAATTTCCTGGTGTTGCTATACTTGGTGTTGATGTTGGCAATGTATCTGGCTATGACACCAAATTGGGATGCAATATCCCAAACCGCCATTCCCCCATTCAAGCAGTTGAAGAGAGCTTCACACTCACTATCCATCAACTGACGCCAGTCCTTGGCAGGTACCACAGCATCCTGGCTAGCAGGCTCAACACAGGGGATGGGGACCTTTGTATAGAAGGTGGGATCACGCTTGCTTGCAGTGGCGCCATCAATGGTTGAATACACAATAGGCGCAGATGGCTCAATAGTGGTGGCCAATGGCTTGTAGGTGGTGTCAAAGACACAGGGGCAGGAAGTAGCAACTCTTGAATCAAGAGTGCAGGGCCGGGTAACAACTGGGTATACAGTGGAGGTGTATGTAACCTCATTATTCCTGATGACCTTTGTGTAAGAGACTTTGGTTGCAGGCCTTGAGAGCGGCTTCTGTCTGGGATTAAGGCTGTGTGATCTGGATTGGGACGCAGGAGGTGGTTGACTGGCGCTGACGCCTTGGGAGGCCTGTGTATTGGCATGACTCCCTTCAATTTGTGCTCTGGGTCTGTTCTTGGACCCTCTAGGACACCCTCGTGGACAGGCTGCCCCGCGGGCTGGTGCAGGAGCTGGTTGGGAATGCAACTGACAGCCTATAGAAATAAAAAAAAATATATTTTAGATTAAATATGTATTTATTTGGATTTATTGGTTTAGTTGTGAGTAGTTGTTTTCTCTTGATTTAGCCTTGAATAGTAGCAGATTTTCTATATCCATAATTTGAAGTGTATAATATTGTATCCTTTCCAGTTTTGGATGATTTTAGAGTTTAATAACTTTTTATATCTAAACATGGTTATTGAGATTGGATTTTTCATTTGATTTTATCCAGAGTGGAGCTTCTTTATTTGGGTTGGTGTTTCCTAGTGTGCTTAATGTACATTAAATTTGGATTCCAGTTCCTGCAATTAATATCTGAGTTTACTAGTGATATTCAAAAGTGATTTGAAATTTGGTTCTTGGATTTGACAATACTGCAATTTCAAAAAACATAGTAAACTTAATGAAAATGGCTGATGGATTTGAACGCTTCAAATCTGATTCCAGTTAATCAATTTTGTCCATTAGAAATATGCAGTTTGACTTGAACTTTGCAAAGTGTCTATGAGTCCCCGCATTTTCAAATATTCAAATAAATACTCAAAGAATTCAATTTAATTAAAAAAGGCCATCCCGCAAAAGTGATTCAAAATTTGGACCAAGGATTTGATAATCCCGCGTTTTTACATTAAGGTTCTGAATTTACAGTAGCAACCCAATCCAAATCCCAACCTTATACTTAAGCAATATTTTTTTCACCTTTAACTTCAACCCACACATTCCAGAGTTGGATAATATATACAGATCAGCCTGCTTTTATTGGTTGCAAGAGCTGAACCACTATTAAGAACCAAGCAGTTAAAAATAAACTTATTGAAGTGTCACAGCTGGACTAATCATAGTTCAGTATCTAAATCAGGGAAGACACCAGTTCAACAAAAAGAGCAGAGAATAAGAACAATATAACGGCTTTATTACGGAGCAGCTGCTGATATACAGTAGTTTTTAAAGGCAACTGCCAGAATTAACTCATTCCGCAAGTCAACTTACTGAATGTCAACAATTTGTTGACATTCAGTAAGTCAACATTATTTTAGTATTTACCTGCCAGAATTGGGCATTTACAAAACTAAGATAATTTTTCATAGTGAATTATTAAGTCAGAATTGCAAAATTAAAAAGGAACAGACATAATGTCAACACCATTTAAAAAAAGGCTTAATTTTAAGCCAAAAAACTAATATAATTTACTATGAAAATGCAAGTTTCTTTGTACTTTTACATTAAGGTCAACTACAGTAAGTAATATCTGGATGTCAACCCCAAATAAGAATCCATAAATTTCTCAATAAAATACAAAATATTCTAAAAATAACTACTTTTTATATTTTATACTACTGTTTTTATTAAATATATATTAAGATAAGCATTGGACAAAGACATATGTCAACTTTCAGAGTGTTATTTGTATTATTTATATATTTACTGTTATTTTAAACTCACTGGATAAACTATAGCTTATTTCTGGAAGTCCACTTAAGCCAAAACACATATGTTAAAACTAGAATTTATATATGTATTTATAATGTTGACTTTGTGTCAAATTGGCGCGTCACCTAAATTGCAACAAAGGGGTTTGGCTAAGCAAACAAAGTGACATAATTTAAGTGAGATTTAATAGGAGAGTTGCTATAAAAGAACACTGACTGCCTGAATGTTGACACCTTCACTTGTTTATTAGTAAAACACTGCCGCTTAACAAAAAGCACACATACAATGGTATGATAATTCAGGACAAAGTACCCAGGGCTGTATTTTAGACTTCCCCCTACAATCCCTATTATTTAGTTTTAATAAGTTACATATGCAAATCTTTAAACTTTTTAAATTTAAAAATAATCAATTTTGGACTTAAAAACCAACTCCAGAAAATATTAACCAAGCTTTATAAGTGATTTACATAGTGTTTTTCCACTTTAATGCTGACTTTCAGTATGTCAACGTCAAAATTAAAGCATTTTTTTATGCTGAAAAACTAAATTAAATATTTTTGACTATTGTGACTACCAGAATGTCAACTTTTTATTTAAACATGGGGTTTTTTCTATTCTTTACTAATAAACTAGCTCTAAAATTACTTCCCATACTTCTATAAACTATTTAATTAATAATAAAATTTAAAACAAGTGATTATTATTAAATTTTATTTATGTCTCACATGATTATTCTTACTTTATGAACTCTACTCTAATTATTGTAGGAAAAATCTTCCAAGAAGCCACAAAAGAACCCCAAGTCAACCAAGAAAGTACCTAAAGCCTCTGGAAAGGCCCAAAGTCCCTACCCCAACAAAAAACCAGCCAAAGAGCCCTCAACAAAACAGAAGACAAAGGAGAAGACTCCAGACCTTGAAAGCAAAGAGCCCTCCCCTGACCCCTCCTCTTCTCCAAGCTGATACCAATCAGAAGTAGATGAGGTTACACTAAACAAACAAGGAAGAAAGAAGATACCAAAGAGTCCAGAACCCCAGTCAAGCCCAGATGAATCAAGCTCAAAGGAATCAAGCCCCAAGGAATCAAGCTCATCCCAGTCCAGAAAGCGCAAAAATCCAACTCCAGATAATTCCCCTTCACCGCCCAACAAATCTGCACCTTCATCCTCCTCATCAAGTATCAATAAAGAAGATCCTGATGATTATCTTTCTGACTATCATCAAGCACCAATTGGCCCATGAGATTCCCTAAAGGTTCATAATATATGTAACATCAAAGGAGAGTTTAAGCTCCTAAATAAGTTCCCTTGGTTTTTCCCTCTAATGTCTGTCAAAGGAGGTGCAAGTTTAGTCTGTGATGGCTATGTTTTTAATTGCAACAATCAAAAGAGAGCAGGAAGAAGCAAAAATTATGTATGTGAAGATAGAAGCTGCGCTGCCAGGATCAATACAGAAGGATGGGATAAAGTCACTAGTGAAAAAGAAGAGCACACATGCAATGCTCCAATCAATCTTATTGAAAAGCTTCTAAAGTGGTACCTCTACCAAATGGTCCCAGTCTTCAAATATGTCAAGGCTTCTGATCTGGAAGTTAAGGCCACCACACACCTAAGTAATGAGAACCTGAAGCTCATCCCTGACCGCAACCAGTTAGTGAAGTGCATATGTGACAAACGCTGTGACCTAGTCCCCCATAAGAAATCAGCCATGGTTCAAGGAGAGTTAGTCTTGACAGAGGAGTTAAAGATGTTCAATGGTGATGAGGTATTACTTTTACATGATGATGGGCCTACAGCAGAGGCAAGAATTATATGCTATGCTACACAACAGAACCTGGAGCAGTTGAGGGATTCAGAGACCTGGTTATGTGACGGTACCTTTGCAGTATGCCCGCCTTTTTTTACCAACTATGGGTTGTACATTCCCTTATTGAAGGCAAGGTGCTCCCATTTGCCTACTTTCTGCTTCCTGGGGCAACAGAAGAGATCTACACAAGGGCCTTTAAAATCCTTCAGGAGGGCATCAAAGCCCTACCCAGTAATAGAAAGAGTCCCCCTGGCCATAAAACTAGAGCCAATCCAGATGATGATGAAAAGGATAAAGCCACCCTTGCTGCAGAACAAGAAGGTCATGATAAAGCACTTGTACCCACAACTATAATCATGGACTATGAAACTGCCCAGTATAACGCTTTTATAAATACCTTTGATGGAGAGGTCCAGGGGTGTTTTTTCCATTATCAACAGGCTGTCAACAGGCAGCTAAAGGGTCTACCTGAGCTCATAAAGCTCCACTGTCTAGATACATCTAGAAAGTGCAAGTTCTTAATTCAACAGTTTGTAGCACTAGCCTTTGTAAAGCCAGAGAATACTGGACAAGCCTTTGACCTCCTATGCCAGGATCCATATGCCAAGAAACATGAGGATGCCTTCTATCCTTTCATTGAATATTATGAACCACAGTGGATTGGACGTAAGGTCACAAAGCGCTGGAGCAAGCCCAGAGCCAAAGCCAACTGGAACTGCTACCAGGCAGTTCTTAAGGATGAGATGAAAACTACTTCATCTTTGGAGGGATGGCATAAGCATATCAAGTCTCCTTTGGAATCAAGCCCAGATACAACACCTTCTACAAGCACCTCAAATTCCGACAGGGGAAGACTGCTGCATCCATCAGAGATATTGAGAACCGCCCATCCAAGAAAAAGAGAACCACCAAAGAGAAACAGTATCAAGAGAAGATCAAGGACGTTGTCAAGGCCAAATATAAGCTTTCAGAGATTGGGGAATACATCAAGAAGATTGCCACAGTTCTTAATGGTAACCAGGTGATCACAGTCTAGCTTTCAATTAAATTTATTGAGCATTGCCTAATTTTTTATATAGTTCTTATATATTAAGTATAATATTTTTAAATGAATAGTTATTCTAAATAACTCATTAATGATTTATGGTACTATTTTTATAAAATCATTGATTTTCTATTGATAGTTTGATGCTTTAGACTGTATTACATGGCCTATATTGATATTTTACTAATAAATTATATGTTTTTTTGTAGTTTTTAATTTAGAAAAAACTTTATATTCCTGTTTCTGATTGCTATATTTTGCTATAATACGTGAAATTTTATGTAGTACCTTTTTGTATATTAGATTTATTTTGTTTTTATAAGTGGGAAATTTTTTATTATAGTAAAGATAGCCAATTTCATAGTAAAATAAAATAAAAGTGTATTTTTATGAATTTTTTAATATTCATGTATAATTTTTTATGGACTTTTTAAAATCTATGTTGTCACATTACCCTAAAAAGTTTCTTGAAGCTTAATTTTTATTAAGTAAAATGTTCAGGAAATAGGTTTCTGCTTATTAAAAAAGTGTTGACATTTAGTAGTCTGTATGAGTTAAAACTTAATTCTGACTTTTCAATGCTTTCAACATTAAAGTATTTTTAATTCTGATTATTGACATATAGTAAGTTGACTTGAGGAATGAGTTAATTCTGGCAGTTGCCATTTTAAAAGCTATGGCAACAACCAAAAATACTTCAGATTTAAACAAAATGATTTCAGATTTAAGCAAAATCCAACTTTCATGTAAAAATATACACTCTGTTAACAGGGTTTATTGGCGTTAATGGGCAAAATGAGTCATCACAGCAACAAAGGGCTCACACGCAAAGAAAAAATATTCAAAATACAATCTGAAATACATTGATTCACAAACAAAATGGTATGAGTTGACTTTTGGTGTACATATGTTTACTATGTGAATCAGTGACAAAATACACCCAAGCAAGGCAAGTCAAAACTCTATCCAAAAAAAACACAATAGCAACTCACTATGTAAACAAAATCACTCATTCAGTGTGTGCAATGTATTGTAATCATGAATGATACCAAGGTATCTAAAATAAGACACAAGATCTGAAACATAAATTTTAAAAATATTGTGTTGGGTGCTTAATTTGGTGTAAAATCTGGGAAAATGGGTGGAAATTATTTTGGGTATTCTAAAATGGGAGTTGTAAACCAGTGTCAGGAATTTATACTGACTTTGTTCTACCTTGGATACCTTGGCGGCCTGCCAAGCCATCTATTAGAGAAGCTTCTAATATCACTAGCAGGCTTAATTGATCTGAGAAGCCTACGTGAAGTAGATTCAGATCACTTATTGCAAGAACAACCAGGAATACAATAGACCCCAATTATGACTGGATCCCAATTGGCTAGAGTTATTCCTGAGTACTCTAGCAAACCGCTGGGTTATATATTATGGGGTTTTCCGAGGATTGAAAGGAATGTCCCAATTTGCACTAGCAAACCGCCAGTGCCATTGCAAATCAATGCAAGAAAGGTTGCCTAGAAACAAGTTTCATGTGCTAAAAATAGAGTCATAAATTAGTGCTGCCACCACTGGCACGCTAATAAATTATGTATCACTCTATTGCAATTAGTACCCAGCGCAGGGTACTATGATACATGATCCCATGACATTGTATGGATGCCTAACTCTGGAGGTTGATGCTGGCGGTCTGGGGGTGAAAAGACTACCAAGCAAGAGTTAGATGTGCCAGATGATCTGATCCTGGCAAGAGAGCACTGGATCTATAAAAGCCCTTCCATTAGACTAATGGAAGGCAGACAATTATACCCATATCCTACTGTAGAACCTTTTCACAGTAGAAGAAGAAATCTGAGTTCAAAGACCTTTGTCAGTACTCAAAGAACTAGCAAGCCACCCATATAGAAAGCCGCTTGAAGTTGCCTCCATTGGACATTGCTAGCCGTTGCCTTGCCAAGGAAAGACCAGACACCACAAGTAATGCTTGTTGCCATACAAGCATCTATCAACCCAATGACCCATATATCCCAAATACTCAATAAAGCCAATTGTAATCAGACTGCCAGGTCTGAGAGCAGAACCAAAAGTTCTGATAACCAGAAACAACTAATTAAGAAATAAAAAATCTATAATTGGGATATTGGGTGGGAAAAACTCTAATTAAATATCCATATTCAGATAAAAGCAAAAAATAAAATTAGGGAGTAACTTAATTGAGTTTTATTTAATATTTTATTAAATTTTAAAATGGAAGGAACATAACACCAGAGTACCAATGCACCTGTTGTGCACTGCGGTTGCGGTTGCCCCCGCGGGTCAAAGAAAAGAGTTAGTGCAACCCAAGTGCCTACTCAAGGAGGAGACAGGAGAGGAGAGTTCCATAGTGATGCTGCACTGACAAAGCTGGTTCAAGGAGCACAAGCTGCTAGGGTGCAGAGCATCAACCCTTGGGTCCCCAAGCTGACCCAGAAGCCCACCAAGGTAACCACTACTAAGAAAGTTAGAAACAAGGAGGTAGAACTTACTTCATATGTATTCAACGTTGTGTACCAGCAAGAGTTGGTCCCGTCAGCCATGCTGGAGAAGGTGAAGCCTGTACTTGATACTAGCTATAAGCCCTACATCAGTGATGGCAATAAGGAAGAGGACAAGGAGCCTGAGTTCTTCAGAACTGATTAGGGACAGTTGGTGCTAAAGAAAGTTGCATCCTTCTATAACAAGGTACCCATGCCTTGCAAGCCAGTCCTTGAGCAGGATCCCAATTCAACTACTCCCGCTAAGCCCACCCAGAAGCACACTCCTGACATTAAATGCATCATCCTGCTTAAGCTAACGTGTGAATTAGGCAATTACAAGGCGGCCGCGGCCTTTGTTGGAGTGGATCCCAAGTACGCCTCCAAGACCTTCAACAAGTTTATTAACATGGGTTGAGTCCTTGCCGCGGAGAAATCCATGCACGTTTCCACCATGCTCACCAAGGAGCACAAATGGGCAATCCACCAGTGGATCACCTGGGACTGCCATCTTGAACTGGCAAATATACAGGCAATGGTCAAGTCCATTTTGGGGTTGAGGCCTCAATTTCCTTTTACTACCATCTGCTGAAGGGGATGGCTTTTCCTGGAAAAAGCTCGGGGTATCTCTGTACAATTGGAATAGCCCAACCAACATTAAGACCTGGAAAAACTACGCAGAGGTGTACACTGCCCTCAAAGCCAAGGGGACAGTCAAATTTTACTATATTGAAAAATCAGCATTTGCCTTGTCTATGCACAATGCATATGACTATGTTCCCAAAGGCTCAAACAATGGGATGGCTTGGCATGCTGCATTCTGCGCCACAGCCTATTCAATGGTGGCTCTCCTTGGTCCAAAGGGGGTTGAGCTATACCAAATGATATTAGGCTCCCACAATAGCCGGACCTTCCTATCATTCCTCCGATTGGTCCAGGAGCACCTGAGGCGCACAAGCCCGGGCTTCACCAACGTAATTGTGTTGGACAACATTGGTCTCCACAAAGTGGCTGACATTCTTGAGGAATTCCAAATGATTGACACCAGCATTGCTGTGGGACCCCAGCAATCAGCCACAGCAAATTTGCGCCTTCTCTTTGTAAGGTCTCATAGTTTGGGGAAGATGGTTGTAAACTAAAGCTTTTATACCGTTTATATTTATGTTGGTCAAATACAAAAAAGTAGGTAAGGTTTGTAGTAACAACTGGACTAGGGCTCCTAGAAGCTTATATGAGGTAAAATAAGGGCTGAGGCAATTGATTAAACCTAAGAAAATAAAATAGAGTCTAGTCTTAATGACTGAGGACTTGGTCAAAAAATCAATTTCTAAGTCAGGGAATTGCTCACCACTAGTTGGAGGATTAAAACTATCAATAATTAAATTGTGTGTATTATTGTAGAAACTGCCTAACTGATGAAATAGAAAGTCAAAAGAAATCATAAGATTGAAAATAAGTTAAACTAAAATTTGGAAATGAAACACAAGCCACAAAACCTAACAAGTACCTTTTTTGAGGTGCAAGTCAAACAATCTCAACTTATTGTTGAGATTGGAAAACCAAGCCTTATTATTATGCACTGTAGAATTGGGGTGCAAGGAATGGTGTCAAGATTTAAACCAAAATGGTTAGAAGACATGCATGAAAGTTAAAAAATAAAGAAGCAGAACTTGCAGTTTAGCTTGGATAAACTAAACCCAGTAAAGGGTGACTGATAGGAGGAGAACAGTTACAGCAAGTGTCCCTATGATGTAGAGTGGCAAAAATTCAAGGAAAAAAGAGTCCAAGGCTCAGAAAGCAAAAATTAAGGTAAGAACAAAAGTGAGCTTTTTGGACTAACTTTTCAAGGTCCAACAAATAGGTAAAGGGTTTGAAACTGGGTGAAAAGGTAAGGGGAGCTTGAAACTGATATTAATCAGTCTTTAGGTCATAACTAGGTGTTGCAACTGAACCAATGAGAGTTAAGTACTTGGAATTGGGGAAGACAACAGTCCAATGGAAAGGACATAATAATAAGAATAAGGTATTGTTTATTGTAGAATATTGTGATTAATATACTATATGGGGAAGCCACAAGGCCACAAGGGGGTGGCATAGTGGGAAGTTCCACTTAAGGTTTGGAGCTGAGGAATAACTTGTACAGAATCAGCAAGTCAAATTGGCAACACTCCTAATTAGGATGAAGTGCCTGCCATTTGACATCGCCATCAGATTAATCCATAACGTTAGACACATCAAGGGGTGATTCATCAAGCGCCCCCTGTGTATTTTAAGATACGTTAGCAGGTAAGCCTAGAAACTTGGTTGCAACATAGGCTTTAAAAAGGCCTAATTTTAACCTGAAAAGTGGAAAATGGAGAGGAGAAAGAGGAGATTGTGCATGAGATGATAATGACTAATACTGCAAGGAACTAATGCCAATGAAAGCCAAATAAATAAATGAGCAGAATAGCAGCTATAAAAAGGTGAATCCTGACACTCTTCCTCTCAGCCTATTTGCCCTTCCTAAATCCCATCAAGGAAGTCTTTGGGTGGCTCAAGCGAGTTGTCAAGCAAGGAACCCCAACTGGGACCAAAGACCTGTTTAATTTGCTGCAGGCCGGGATCCATACCCTCCCAGCTGAGACCGTGGCCATATTCTATGGCCACACTGATTTGTTGATCCCCGCTTGCCTTGCCAAACAGCCAATCAATTAAAGGCTTAGCTTGTCCAACTTTTTAATATTATTTAATTTACTATTCAAGATTTATTAATTATCATTTTATATTTAGATGTTTCCAAGTCCGCAATCACATTCAGCAGGAAAATCAATGAAGGTTAGTAATTTATTTATCTATAATCATTTTTTATTGTGTCATCTAAGGGTATACCAAACACTTGATACTGGATTATGCAAATGCATTAATATCACTTTTGGCAAATAAATATAAAAATAAAATTAAAAAAGTTAAATGTAAAGTGTAAAAATTAGAAGTAGATTTTATTGACATATATTATTAAGATTTTATTAAGACCTTCTCTGGGATATATTTTGCAAATCTTGTTTGCTAAAATAAGAATTAGAAAATTTTATTATAACAAAAATAATATGAATTGTAATAAAATTTATTAGAAGAGAGAATTTATTAAGAGCACCTGTAGTGAGTTCTTCTGTATATACCCACCCCACAATGGAGGTGGCACACAATCTCTACTGCCACACTGTGGAAGGTGGATACACTCTTATTAAAATATTCACGGCGGCTAGTAAAAGGGAGTAGGGTCAGGTGCAAATGGAGGAGCAGCTTCTCTAGCGGGGCTGTAAACCCGTAGATACCAGCCAGGACCAGGGCGTCCTGGATAATGTGATCCACTGAGTCATACTGGGGGGACCTTCTTCCTGTCCAGGGAGAGCCTGGCCTTGTCAATTCCTAGGAGGACCCCGTCAAGATCCTCCACGCTGGCACCCATTCCAAAGTAGAAGAGATACCCCAGGTAAACCACCAGATGAAGCCTTTGCCCAGCAAAGGCTTCTGTAAACTCGCACAATTTATTGAAAACTGCACTGATCTTCTTTTCATTCTTAGTCTTTGCAAAGGTCAGCTCCATAGCTGCAGGGACCCCCGTCTTGTTGGCACTCCATGCCAGCCCAAATTCTGCCAAGAGGATTTTGGTTTTCTTGACGGCTGTTGCGTCTGCAACAGCCAATTTTCCCACTGCGCGCCCAAAGTTGTCCAGCAGGTAAGAAATTGTGTTCTCCAAGGGGTAGCAGAAGCAAGCAGCCGCATGGGCCTGGCCTATCTCTGGTACATTCTTGAATGGGAGCGTTGCCAGGACGTCCCAAACAAGCTCAATGGAGTTTACTGTGTAAACTCCATTGAGGACCACCGGGTCAATGCGGACCAATTGGGCATCTTTTTAGGCAGTAACTGCCCACTTGGATGCCCCCTCAGCATGCGTAATTTCAGCCAATGCCTCCCACAACATCAGAAAGAACTTGTGGACCCTGTCTTTGAGCTCCCACAAGACAGGAGGGACAGATAGAGCTGTTTTGCCATGTGAGTGGCAAAATTCAAATAGAAGGTGGGTGGGACAAAAGGAACCAGGAACCAGTGGAATTCATCATCAATGTACTCTAAAAAAAGTAAGTACTTTGAAATTGTTATTAATTTTATTTTTTTAGATTACCTTTGCAGTTTTCCTCCTTGCCGGCGGCTTCAGCAGGCTTTGCCATTCTCAGCGCAAGTGATTGTGCTGGTAATTCAGTGTCCACGGTTCTTGCGCGCTTTGCAGGTTTGAAATGTTCATACATCTCAGGGCCGTTGACCCAGATGGACAGTGCAGAGAGGGCAAAGGACTAGAATTGAAGGCCTTCCACAATGTGCTGCTGGACATTTAAAAGCCGTTCAATTGTTGTTTTGGGGGTGTCTGGCATCTTGGCTATGAGTGCCTTGGCAGACACCTTTTTAATTTTTCCCCTGTAAGACAGCAGCCTTGACTTCTGCCTTGACCTTGCAGTCAATGTCTTTAATTTTGGCAATTGCAAAGTTGAGATCCTTCAAAAGCTTCTCTAATTCTCTCATTGATTTTTTACTAACCTTTTCATATGTTTTTATAGCTTTTGCCCCAATAAATTCTGTATTATTTTGATACTGTTGCCTCTTTGTTTATTCCTTTTTGTTTTCCCATTTACTACATTATCCCATCTTTTTACCCATTGTGTATATGTTTTATGCTCATCTCAATATGTGCTGTTTGCTTTGTGTTGGCATTTTTTCCTTAATTACCATATTATTTTTGGCACTTTGCACAGCCCATTGTGAAAATATTAACAACAATTTGGTGATCAGCTAAATTTGAATTAGAAAATTATAGGTTAACTGTTTTTAGATAAAGCTGTTACTTATCTGAATTCAAAACCTTAATGATAAACTTTAGCCTTTCAGGAGCCAAGTGAGAAAGTGATTGTTGTGACATAAAGGGACATTAAATAATTCTTTGATACATGTGCACTAATTAATATGATTGGCTGGTTGTTTTGCCATTGCTGCTGTGGCAAGTTATTGGTGGACTAGTGCCCAATAAGCTGCTGGGTTAGCACTAGTCCACCAACAACTTGCCACAGCAGCAATGGCAAAACAACCAGCTAATCATATTAATTAGTGCACATGTATCAAAGAATTATTTAATGTCCCTTTATGTCACAACAATCCCTTTCTCACTTGGCTCCTGAAAGGCTAAAGTTTATCATTAAGGTTTTGAATTCAGATAAGTAACAGCTTTATCTAAAAACAGTTAACCTATAATTTTCTAATTCAAATTTAGCTGATCACCAAATTATTGTTAATATTTTCACAAGGGGCTGTGTTTGGGTACTAAAAATAACTGTGTTCTGAATCTAGATACATGGCATAGTGAATATATTATTTTATAGAAATAAGCTGAACATAAAGAATAAAACCAACTATAAACAAAAAGAACATGAACAATTGAAATTCAAAATAAAGATAATATAAATAATGTAAATTCAGAACCTGAACGTAAAAATGCGGGATTGTCAAATCCTTGGTCCAAATTTTGAATCACTTTTGCGGGATAGTCTTTTTTTAATTAAATTGATTTTTTTGAGTTTTATTTGAATTTTTAAAAATTTGGGAACTCATAGACACTTTGCAAAGTTCAAGTTGAACTGCATATTTCCATTGGACAAAATGAATTAACTGGAATCAGATTTGAAGTGTTCAAATCCATCAACCATTTCCATCAAGTTTACTATGTTTTTTGGAATTGCGGGATTGTCAAATCTAAGAACCAAATTTCAAATCACTTTTGAATATCACTAGTAAACTCAGATATTAATTGCAGGAACTGGAATCCAAATTTAATGTACAGTAAGCACACTAGGAAACACCAACCCAAATCAAGAAGCTCCACTCTGGATAAAATCAAATGAAAAATCCAATCTAAACACCCATGTTTAGACATGAAATTAAGTGAAATGAAAAATTATATAAACTGGAAATGATGCAATATTCTGCACTTTAAATCACTATATAGCAACCATAAAACCATATAATGATTTATGAGCTACTCTCCTGATGATGCAGAAATTTTTTAAAAGTTTTTTGGCCCCTGGCTACGCCGGGGGCCAAACAAACATGTTTCAAGGAAGAAGGAGAGGGGGGAAAGATAAACCATTAGTTTAATAATTATGTATTTATTTATTGCTACTAAGGATACTTGATTACAGTAGATTTCAGAAGACATTAATAATAAAGTAGAATTATATATTACAATCTATCTTATCACGTTGTCTTTTCTTTGGTGTGTTAATAATGTGTGTCCAATTAATTGCAAACACATTATCAACACACCAAAGGAAAGACAACATGATAAGATAGATTGTAATATATAATTCTACTTTATTATTAGTGTCTTCTAAAATCTACTGTAATCAAGCATCTAAATTTTAGCTGTCCTAAAATGGAATAGGGTGATTTTTGAGAATGCCTATGATTCCTAAAAGAATTAGCACAAATCCACTCTATATCATTTAGCATCCTTTTTGAGACACCCATAAATTATATTTATTTCAAATTCCTTGCAATAATGATTTGAAATTTGGTTCTTGGATTTGACAATTCCACAATTTCAGATTTGTTAATTTTTGCATGATGTCCATGATTTGATTGAAATACAGAGAATCTCAAATTGTACATTAGAATCCTGCATTTCTGATTCATGTATCCCGCATTTGTTTGCTGAGTTTTGTCTTTTGTTAGTTGAGTTATCTGCTCAAGAGATTCAAAATTTGCCAATTTAAATAAACCAAAAAAAATCAAAATAAATGTTTGATTTTATTAAATATTTTATTTTTCACTCAGCTGAGTTGCCCGCAAAAGTGATTTGAAATTTGGACCAAGGATTTGACAATCCCGCATTTTTACGTTCAGGTTCTGAATTTACAGTAGAAAAGTTTGGCAACAGGGGGTTCATTGGGGCGGGGAAGAGTGATGCCTAGTAGGAAGAATAGCCTGAGAAGGAAGAAAAAGAGGCAGTGCTGGCCTGGGGGGTCTGGAATTAGGTGGGTTGGGCTTGCAGGTGAGGGGTGTTGGTGTTGGTGGCAGGGGTGGAGGCAGGAGGATTTTGCGTGATGGCTGCCATATACAACTTGTCATATTCCTTGTCTGTCATTGGCTGTATGGGCTGGTAGGTGGCAGTGGCACGAGGTGGGAGGCGCTTGTACTTCTGTGATTGGGTGCCCATGTTCACATGGAAGACAATTTGGGCAAACAAATCAGTCACCATTTGGCGGCCAAAGAGAAAATTGTGGTCAAGGACTCCAAGATAGAGGTTGTTAAAAGCCTGAGGGCGGCGCTCCCGTAGTGTATCTCCAATGTTAAAAAAAACAACATCAGCCAGATGGAAGTCTGCGTGGCCAGCTGGGTACACAGAGGCCTGGTGCCCGTGTTGCTTGATGGCCTCAAGGGCAGTAGAGCTACCCTCCATCTGGTGGCTCAAGAAAACCCAATGCTTTGAATTTGAGCTATCCCAGGAGCCAAGTAATCCACCAAGGATGTGGCTGTACTTGTAGCCATTGGTAAAATCTGGGTTTGTCCAATAGTAGACAAAACCCTTGGCTGAAACAGCCAGAAATGCACCAATGAATATCCCCTTCTTGACCTTCTTCCTTCTATCCTTGGCGGCAGCTTTTCCTTGCTCACCAAAATTGTCAAACACAATTGATAACTTGTAATAGGAGATAAACATGCCATCATCTGATAGACTAGTCAAGCATTGGACCAGGGTTGATTCAATGTCTAGATCATACGGGAAATCCTCAGCGCCATCCCATTGGTTGCCAGCAAAATAGGTAAGAACCCATATGGAAGCCACCTTTCTGTGCATCCAGAGCTGCACCATGCGCTCAGAGACCCATATGTTATAGTGCGCAAGCTGTTTGCAGACCTGGGTTAGGGGAAGCTTGGGGTCCCACTGGAGGAGGTCAAGCATTGTTGGGTATGCCTCATTGATTTGAGACTTAGGGGCCTTCTTTGGCTTCTTGGCCGTCCCAATCATATTCCCCTTATTCATTAAGTTATTGAATTCCCACATGACAGTAGCTCAGGTAAATTGCAAATGGGCGGCAATCTGTTCCCAGGACAAACCCTGTAGATTCAGTGCCACAATTTCTGGAGAATTTGGGCGGTGATGATTTGTTGTTTGGGGTGCTGGGCCACGGGAGCTGAAGCCTGATTGGCTGTAGGGGGCAGGTTGGCTAGCAGCAGGAAGTTGTTCCAAATCAAGGTTGCCATCCTGATTAGTTGATTGACAGGCAGCTTGTGTGGGGGTGGGTACAGGAGCAGGGGCAGAGCTAGACGCTAAGTGAATCTCAAACAAGTCAAAGCCATATGGGTCAGGGGTCAGTAATAAGTCAGCTTCCTTGTTACCCGCCTCAAAGGCTTGGGTATAAACGGGTGCCTCCACGCCCTGAGCCTCACCTCCATTGAAGCTGGCTTGGCTGCTGGCGCTGTTGAAGATGTTGCTGTTGAAAACCATATTAAAAAAACCTAGGATAAGATCACTAAAAGTAGAAATTTTAAAATTTAATGGTTTATTTTTATTGTAATCTCAAATCTATATTTGGAAGGTTCTCAAAACCATTCCATACAAATCAGGATCCATGAAAATGAATAAAATGCCTCTGTTCCTAAATTGGATAGATGTTGATTGTCTGTTAAACTGTTATTTTTCTATTTTAGGCTGCTCATACTACACATCTTGTGTGAGTTCATTTTGTTTTGTGCTTGTGGAATCTTGCTTCTAGATTGCTCAAATTTTGTTTCATTTTAGTCCTTCTGTTGGTGCCTCATATGAATCCTGATTGGATTATAATATACTCCAGAATAGCATCCATCCATTTCACTTGTTGCGTCAGTTCATTTTGCTTGTGGTTTGAACTACACCGCTTGATGCTTGATATAATTTTGTATAATGGGCTAGTGAAATTTTGTTTTTTTTGTTTGAAAGTTCATTTATTAACTGAAATTTTATAAATTAATTGAATCCTGAATCTTGTGCGGCTTGGATTTTTGTTCAAATCTGAAATCATTTTGTTTAAATCTGAAGTATTTTTGGTTGTCACCATAGCTTTTAAAACTACTGTACCGTAAAACAAAGCCACTAATCCACCAGGGGTGGCATCATAGTGGGATCCAAGTGTAAAGATTTCATATCTCAGGGAGAGTTTCTTTACTATTGTTATCTATCAGGGGTTGGTTGGGGACTATATGAGAACAATTCTATGCTACCAATCAGGGCCAATAACAAAGCAGGCTGGCATCCCTTTTCTCAACCCAAGGGAGATGTCACGTTAACTGCAAGTATTGTCAAGGATTTGCCCAATACTCAGATACTTCTTACTACTGACAACAAATAGTAGTGGCACTTCAGCAATAGAGGATATCTACATCTCTATTACAATAGGTACTATCCTGCTCAATCTCTGATTAGAAGAGCAACCTATATAGGGTGTTCAGGTCCTCTTACCAGGATTAACACCTGGCATTTCTGACCCTTATTAGCCAGTCACCTGTTTCCCAGACTGCCAATTTCAGCCCCCAGAGCTAGGCATCCATGACGTGCCAGCATGGTATTAAAGTTAATCACCAACCCATTTGCATTGCTTATTCTTAACAGGGTCCAGCAGCATCTTGTCCAATGTTACTGCAACCTTGAGTAATCAGTTACCCATTCAAATGGGTTCATGCATTATGAATGGGCAAATATATGTCTTTCCATAAACAGATGAATTCCTGGAATCTTTTCCAGATGCAGGAAGGGTTTGGCAGTGGCATATCTTACAGAAATATTCTGGAATATTTTCAAGTCCTTTATTGGTATTAGATTTTCTCAGCCAATCAGATGTTCATTCTAAATATAGATCAGATTTGGAGAAATTGCTTATGATTATTGCTTCCTATTTATCCAGATCTATCATTAGAATCCCATCATTAATCCTATCAAGGTTGGTGATGGGGTGCTGCCTAGACATGTTGACCTACTGACCAAGGAGACTTATGGTTCAGCCAATTCATAGAGCTTGGAACTCCTGGCAATATACAAATCTGTTTCTAAGGCTAGCATCCAGGCTTTGTTGCATGTGGGCCCCACAGTTTCCTGGCCATTCAGGGTTGCTGGCAGTCAGGTTTGCACCTAGGAGGTCATTACTCAAAGAGTCTCATGAATGTTAGGGTGCCATAGCTATGCATAGCATCAGATTTCCAGGGACGTCTTGGGCTCTGACAACAACAAGCCACTGGAGGCAATCAGATATTTATTGAAAGCCTGGGAAGCTCCGATATAACAGCTGCTCTGGCCAAGATCCCTGAGCTTCTGGGGGTGTTCCCCACCACACTCACAGTGTCAGGCACCCACCCACTTGGAAGTAAACTCCCAAGATGATGGATGATTGCAGATGGGTTGAGGCCAGTAACTAAGGAACCTACAGGAAGGGTCATCATTACAAGATGAAAAAGCTCCCCAAATAATTGATATTGACCCAAAAGAGGGTTAAATTGTCCCAAGAATAAATACACCCCAAGATAGATCAAAAGGAAAGCTGGAGCCAATGGATGAAAACCTGTGGGAGTTCCAGGCTTGGAAGACACCTGGTACATTTGAGGCTTCTCCTTCAGAGAAGAATTATGGAACAGAGAAGTATCAGTGTATCAAACACCTGTAATGACATGACACCAGGACTTCTCTAGGTACTGGAGAAAGAGGAGGAACTAGAATTGGCTCTAGTTTCTAACAAGACGTTGGCTCTAAAGGCCTGCAACAAAAGAATCCACACTACCCATTTATATCCAAGTGGCTCCCACAAGAAATTCTTGGGCAATCTCATGGTTGTAATGAAAAATGATTTGGTTTAAAAGAGAGTAGATCAAATGAGTAAGTAAAGACTTTATTGATTGAGTAATTTGAAAGACATAATTTGAAGGCCTTATATAGCATTATGGAAGAGAAAATCAGATATGTGGGAAAGCAATAACCTTGGGGGATTTGGGAAATTTAGGACTTTTAAAACATGAAGAAATCCATTTTAACAAAGTTATGTTAATAAAAATAATTATCCAAAGATTTTACCCCAAAAATACCCCAAAATCTCTCCAACAGATTAGAGATGTCAGCAGTTATCCCCATAGAAGCTGTTGTTCAAACCAGAGGCAACAGAAAATGAAACATAATACAACAGGCAAGAAAACATGGAGCTTGACCCCAGATGATTAGAGATGTCATCCAAAATGGCTAATTTAATGGTTGAAACTGATTTTGAGCCGCCTGATTGGATGGGAACATGATAACTTGGTAAAGATTGATTTGAAATTAATATTAATCCATTATCTTTTCCTAGATGATTATCAAGCTCCAGCAAAGCAATGGGTCCAATCCCTGCTCCAAGAACAATTGGGGAGTTTACTGTGACTGGGATAAAGTAAATAGGCAATGCAGAGCATATACTACCAGCTAACTTTGCATTATTAGGAATTTTAGCTAAATCAGGAGGGAGAGAAGACTCTACTTCAACATCAACTAAATGATTGTTGCCAGAAATATCATTGAGAGGATTCCTGACACACAGGGTTGGGTTACTCATCCCGGCTGATCTGAGCCAAGGGCTGAGATCCCCTGTCATTAGATACAGGCTGCTAAAAAGCAATCAAGCTTGTTATGTTAAAGGCACTATTTCACCTACCTTAAGACCTCCCTGTATTCTGGATCAGCAGCATTGTGTTTATAATAGCCAGTTACCCATCTTCCCCCAATTTGGGTTAAAGCAGCTAGATTCACCAAAGTATGGTCTAGGCTACTGAAAGATGGTCAAGTGTAGTGGCTGAAAGGCTTGAAAATGGCAATCCAGCCTAACCAGGAAATCCCCTTGCAGGGTATCTGTGGGGCTCCTGGTTGTCAGTCCCCAAAGTGTGTCCTGGGTTATAGCCAGGGACCAGCTGGGAGGAGATGTCATTCTCTAGTAAAGGACAATGTATCTCAGAAATGTGCATATGGGTCAAAATGGGCTTTTATTCACTCTCAGAAGGAAGATCCCCTTGGAAACCTTCTGGTATATAGCCCAGGAGCCAAGGGAACCATTGATATGTGCTAATACTGGAGGTCCTCCAACCATATCTTGTACCCCTGCTCCTCAGCATTAGAATTCTGCTCCTTAGTATTAGACTCCTGCCCCTTAGTCCTAAGTTCCAGCTCTTTAGTCTCAGGTTTCAGCCTCTTATCATGAGCTTCAGCTTTCTTATCTTAGGCTCCAGCTCCTTTATCTTGGGCTCCTGAACCTTTATATTGGGCTTCTGTACCTTTTTCTTAGGCTTAAGTCCTCTGTGTAGTCCTTGTGGACTTTGTAATCCACCTTTGTATGTCCCTGAAAAGCCTCATATATCTTCCCTTTTTATAGCTCCTTGTTTAAGTCCTGATCCTCTCTTAGAACCCTTGTTTTCTAAAGCTTAAACTATCCAGTTTCTCTCTCTCTACAATATATTAAACTTTATAACTTATGTGATGCTGTGTGCCACTCCCTAGTAGTGCCTTATTTGGAATGCTCCCTTATTTGGATAAATATAAGGGGAACTGCTGCCCTTTTTTGTTATTATCATCAGAAGGTAACCCTCCAAATTACATAGCGTTATCTCCAATTATAGACTAATTGACGCACCTGCGGCTAGCCGCAGATGCATTGGAAAGCAACCAATTGGAATGGGTTTTCCTATGGCAATTAGTGACCAATTAGAGCATCTGCGGCTAGCCGCAGATGCATCAATTGACGACCCATCAAAAGAGGTTTACATATAACAATTAATGACCCATCAACGCATCTGCGGCTAGCCACAGATGCATCAATTATTGACCCATTGCTTGTGCCCACTATGTAAATTGATATAGTGATTTTCTGCCCCTCTTTTTCCAAAGTAGGATCCCTGAAAGAGAGTATTCTGAAACCTTATTCTACCCTCTATTCCCCATAGACAGCCCTACTATGTGCTGCAACCACCTGACCTCAGATCACATGCCCAAATGTTCACTTCTTGCCCAATCCAACCCATTTCCTTCTGAATATTCCCCAGTATGTTTAAGCCCTCCAAGAATAAGCTCATTGCCTGACAGTCTAGACCCTAGTTGGCATGACTCACCCTTTCTTTTCCCTCCCCCTCATCAAGTATAAAAAGACCCCCTAGGGTCCCTAATAAACAAGAAATTATACACTTACACAATAATAGACTTACACATCTTATATTACTTGCAGAGCCCAAAATTAGAGGTTCTGTTGAGTAAGAAGAATATAGTCCTGTAGTGTATCCAGTTTCTCAGCTACTTCCCAATCATCCCTCCAACCCTTGAGCACCACAACTTACTTCAGCCAATGAAACCCCTGAGTTTTCTGCTTCATTTCCTCATTTTTAGGCTTTAACTCTTCAGTTAAAGCCCTCAAAACATTGATCAAATAGGCTTTGATCTGCAGCCAATCAAACACTTGTATTAAATGGTTTCACTGAACAGTTCATCCAAATGACCTGCTCTTGACCCCGGTTCAAACCTGGCATTGTCCCGCTCCAGATAAACAACTGCTCCGCGTTTTGAACAATTTCACTGTAATTCCATTCACGTTTCTCTGGCAAAACTTGAGCGCTTTCACCTATGTTTTACTTAAGGGATTTTCAAACCCTCAACTCTTCAACGTTTCTCCAAGTTTCTCCACATTTTTTTCAGTGTTTTGCACTTTGAACTTGCCTGTTGCTTGCCTTTTGTCTCTCCTAATCATTTTGGCAAAATTTCAGCACTCTTCTTAACAGTTTCCCCGTCCTGTTTCTAGTCTCTTACAGCTTCAACATCCTCAATCAACTCTTAATAAATTTACAATTTAAACACTGTAAATTATTTCTTCTTTCCTTTCTTTTCAGTTATATAATAATTAACTTAATCTTTTATCATATCTTTTGGCAGCATTAATTAATTCTTTAACTGCTTCTTTCTCATTATTTTCTCTTTCAAAAATCCAAAACAAGCATCCTATCTCCTGTATTCACTTCAGCTAGTCCTTCTAAGCAATTTCCAGTTCCTCAGCTAGTCTTGCACCATGATCTTCTGGTCCTTTAGCTAGTTCTTTACCATGTTCTTCTGGTCCTTCCTTATCCATAAGCAGTCCTTTCCAGGCTATCAATTAGTCCTCACCATGAACCATCTAGGTTTCAATCCTCACAATGAACATCCAGTACCTTAAATAGTCTTCACTGTGATCATAGAGTCCCTCTTACTATTCTTTGCTGTTGATTCTACTATGAACCCTGTGATTTCATTGTCAGTTCCATTACTAATACCTCAGACTCAGTCAATAAGTCTACAAGCCTACTGGTGTTTGACTGGGCCTTTGCCAGTCTCCTCTATCTGGGCCATTCAACTAAAGACAATCCTCATGTCTATGTAGTTGTCTTTACTCACTCAGGGGATTTAATCTGAGATTTTAGTTGCAAAGTAACCAACTTTACTTCCCAGAGGTCTGATTACACCAAGTTCTGAAGTTGCTTCCCTGAGAAACCACCCTGGTAACACCCCTGAGCATATCCATGCCCCCCAATGATAGCTTTAGGACCTTCCCAAAGCCCCCCAAGAAAACACAGATGAGGACACCCTACAAGTCCTTTAGGTAAGGTGCTTGCTCACAGACTTCCTGTAAGTGCACAAGGGCACATAGAGCTATCTTAGCTCCTCCCTTCCCTGGCAGCCCACGTTACCTGCCAGGGTCACATCATTCACCAGCCCTGGTAGCCTGCGTTACCCACCAGGGTGTCCCACTCCCCACTCCTAACAGCCATCATTCCCTTCTGGGTGGAGACACCTAACTAGCCCACAGCAGCCAAAGTTCCCTGCTGGACTGGTTCATCATTTGCCTCTAGTAGTCCTTTGTTACCTACCAGGCAGGCCTTACCTCCCCTAGTAGCCAATGTTCCCTACTTGTCAGAATTCTCCTTTTTTATTACTTTACTCTGCTAGTATTATTTTAGTATACCATGTGGTTATTCTTTACCTTTTGACTTCTACAAACATCCAATCCATCTCCACAACACTCCTCTTCACTTCCTCATCTTTTACAGCTTAAAATTAACCTAATTAACAGTTAGTTTTCAATTTTGAACTTATCTTTATACAATGGATAATTCACAAACCAGGTATCTATACACCAAAAATAGTTTAAAACAAGTCCAAATCAATTAAATTTTGCTTTTTTGCTTGCTTACGTCAGCACTTTGTACTAAGTTTTTCCTGCTCTTCTGCTGTCTTTGCTCTTTTTTTGGCTTCACCAAACAACCAGCCGCTTTTTTGTTCTTGTTCCTTTATCTTCTGCTTTAAATTCTTAAAGTTAAAAATGCCCAAACACCATGTGCTTGTTTCTTGTCCTCCATGTCAAGAATGACATTTCAATACTTGTATTGAAAACCTGGGAATTGAACCTTGGGTCTCAGGAAAAGCCTTGTTATGACCGGGATAGACAGGAGCCAGCCAGACTGCCAGTTGGGCCAAACCCTGGACTGCCAGAGATATCTTGCCCCAACCGGGGGGAGCAGGAACCTGCCAAGTGTCAAGACTGGAGGTTTGAAATCAACATTAGAAACCCTGGAATCAAACCCTGACCCTCCAAAGGCTACTTGAGTCACACAAAATGGACAGGAGCCCGCCAACTTGTTAAGTTGCAGACCCAAGTTGTCAAATTACTCTGAGACCTGCCAGACTCTTAAAGACAATTCCCTGAATGGACATCAGATTGCTATTAACTGCGTGCCACCAAAGACCCAGACCTATGCTGAAGTTGTAGCTTGCCTAAAGGAGGTTACAACTAGGCCTCCTTCCAGTCCTGCCAATGATCACCAGCTAATGCCAGCCTCTAGTCCAGAATGTGTAATACAATTTGACTGCTCAGGTGATGTGGTGAACAGTGGCGTCAGAACAAAGCATCACCATTTCTGTTCATCAGAGCAAGCACAACTAGGATTCACAACCCTCAAAACCAGAAGCAGAGGTCCATGTCCTTCCAGTGAGCTTTCCCCAGACCTGAATTCTGCAAAAAGCAAAGAAGCAAAACCACCTGGTATAAGAACCCCAGCGGTATGGGGATGACCCCATCATCATTTTTGATAATAAATTTTTATGAACCTTTGGTTCAAACAAATCCTACCCTATCTAGTCTTAGTGATCTTCCATCTTAATTCCAGTCAAGTAGACCACCGTCCTCCCCCAAGACCAACCTGCCAAATTGCCCCAGGCATTATACTGTCCCCCTTGAGCCCCATTTAGACCTGTGCATTTTCCTGAATACCCTCCCAACCCCACCTACTCAGAGTACAACTTGGAGACTATCCTCATTGTTGATCCCTTGGCAAGGACTAGAGAAACTGAATACATAGGTTGTGAAGGAAAGAGGATTGAGGTATCATCCTTATTATTCAAAGACAAGTACAAGTATCTGCCTACATACTTTGTCCCCATGACTCCGCCCTTAACCCCGCAACCCAAACACCCAATAGAACCCCCACTGCTGCTGAGACCACATCCACTCAAATGATTGGAGTACTCTATATTACTTTGACGGGAATGGTAGACACTATAGTGCCCAACTCAGGGCCCTGGTCTTTGCTTGGGCAATCCATATCCTATATTATCAAGTTAGCACCCATCCTATGGTGAGCATTACCCACTGGCCCAGCTGTACTCTGTCCTGAGTCAACCAATGCCTCTACCTATGCCTGGCTTCCTGACACTCCAGTAAGCATAACCAACTACTTCTGGTTAGCTACATCCCCCTTATTAAGTACCTCAAAACTCAGACTTGAAATAAAATCCTGGGTTTAACTCAGTCTCAACTTAAGTTGAGATTGTTTGAATTTCACCCCAACAGGTGCTTTTTAGGTTTTATGGCTTGTGCTTCTTAGTAATCTTCATTTATTGCAGTTTACTTCCTTCCATTTTGGGTTTATAATTCCATTTGATTATCTTTTTCATCAGTTAAGCAATTTTTATAGTGGAACTCACTCTTTAATTGTTGATAGCTTTAATCCCTCAGCTAGCGCTGATCATTAACCCAACTTAGAAATTAATTCTTTGACCCAATCTTCAGTCATTAATACTGGTCTTTATTTTGTTTTCTTGAGTTTAATCAATTGTCTTAGTCCCTACTTCACTTCCTATAAACTTTTAAAAGCTCTAGTGCAGTTATTGTTACAAACCTTACCTACCTTTTTATACTTAATAAACATTATTATTCTTGGGTTAAAGGCTTTAGTATACAGTAATTTACCCCAAGCCTTCAGACCTTACACTACTAGGCCTCTACCAGTCATAAGCCACTAGACTTTCTCTTGGCCAACATTAGTCTTGCCTGCAAAACCACCCAACATGTGGGCCGTCACAGTATCTCTCACCCTCTCTAGAATAATGCTCTTTGTTTGCCAAAGCTTGGGATAGCTCCTGAACCTTAAATGGGCATAGGAATGTGCAACAGAGCCATGATAGATAGGATGGTAAGCTTCCCTGGCTGGGTAGGCTTTAGCACCCCCAAACTTAAATATAATGCCTAGCCTCCTCTGAAATCTTAAAGGGGCACCCTTCCCAATGAAGCATCTTTATCATCAACAGCTGCTGTTCTAGGCGCCCAACCTATCATGGGAGGTTGGGTGGGGTGTCCAAACCTAGTGAGCCAGGGTTCTCCCCATACTGATGCTGACTGGTGAACTTTGAATTGGCATGGGTGGGGTGCCTGAACCAACCTTTAACACCCTCTGCTGTTTATGTTAGGCCTCTGGCTTGAAATAAGCTATGCACCTTCATGGGGATTGCCTTGCTTGGGATGTCAGTTTGGTTTTAGAGCCAACTTCATTCCGTTTATATCAAAAGTTTCTTCAAATGGGTTAGCCTCACCAACCATGATGGTTATTTATGGGGCATGATGAGCAATCAGCATGGATGGGGTTGAAGTAGTTGCCCTTGTTGACCCCTGGCTAGGAGGACATGTGAATTGTTACAAATTGTTGTATCCCAGAATTAATTGGCCAAATATGCATCCACTTATATTAAGGGCAATACAACAATTGCGTGATTGTCTGCTTACTTTATTGCATTTGTTTAAATGTACTATAAACTTGACTATTGGCACTACAAAAGCGGTAGTTGAGCTATACTGTAGCTGTGCACATAACCCATCCTTCACTTCCAGGAACTGAAATGGAATTGTAGCTTAGCAGCACCACCTTTCCATATCAAGTAAGCTACATGAAACTGGTTGTTCTTGCACTGCTGGCCTCCCCCTGCCACTGCCCTCCTGCCTCCTTATGGCAATTCCTCCAGATGATGCCTCCTTCAGCCTAGTAGTGCTTGCCTGCTTCTGCATATATAAACTTCTGCCTGTTAAGTAAAGCATTGGCTCTGCTGTATCATCTTCTTATATCCCTCTGCCCTGATCCAAGCTGTTGCTATACAATTGCCAGGTATAGCACTAAGAAGAAGAATTAGTAGGCCAAATATCTATAGAAACCTTGCACCTATGCTGAACTGTTCAGGGCGCAGATTGTAGTTGTGATGAGATGGCAGATCATCTAAATAACATCAGATCAATAACAGGGATGTCAGATGAGCTTTGATGGTTAACCTGGATATGGGTACATTTAAGATAGAGAAGGTCTGGAACCAGGTTGATGCCCCCTCAGTTAAGGTTAGTTGGTGGGCAGATCCCTTGTTGAACCATTGGTTGGTGATTGCTCTGCTATGTTAGAGCATGCTCATGCAACTATATATGGTATGTCTGGCTGAAACTTTCCATACACTTATAATATATACTCGCTTTCTGTTGGTCTGTCTCCCAAAAGACTGTATATTCCTTGTGGCCACCCACCAATCTATCAATATCTATCATTGACTACCATGTGAGAAGGTTGGCAGTTAAGGGCCTGGGATATTATGGGCCTGATACGTGGCACCTGTAGCAGGTGGACTCTGGAAGTAGGGTTCAAAGCTGTATGGATAGATGTGATTGAGTCATGATAAAGAAAGATCTTCTTGGTGGGGAGTAAAATCAACTTAATAACATAATGGAGTAGAGGGGGATGTAAACCTATTGTGAACTGGTATAAGGTCCTTGTTTGCTTTAATTTTGCTTTGGTATTGGTTGATCTCTTTTTGGAATTGGATGGGGTTGGATTTAGGTTGAGTAGGATTGGATTATCCTCACAGCTTAAAGCCAGCTTATTTTCCTTATAAAGATTAGTTCCTCATACAAAACTTTACCATGCCAAGTTGATTGATTATATTGGGAGGGTATTTACGGCAGATAGATTATCTGCTCCCCAAAGGGAGCTTTGGGAAACTGACACTTTGTGCTACATTTGATATTTGTTGTATTTGGGTTCTCTCCCCTGGTTTTTATATTGACCAAAATGAACTACTTAGCCATTTTTATCCCAAAAATACACTAATACAGACATATCTTATAGTCTTTTATGATGGATTACTATACCCTTAACTACCTGTAAAGTATATAGCTAGTATGCTTGATTGTGATCTATTTTAGGCTTAGGGGTGATTCAAGTCCTGACCTGGTTCATGGTCTCCAGGGCCTGTTAAAACATAAATGATTTATAAAGGATACTTTCATGGAATATAAATTATATGTCCCCTATAGGTTGGAATTCAAGTGTGTAGAAGTTCTCTGGGTAGGCTTCTTCTTTGGTGGCGCTAGTAAGTCCCTTAAGAGGTTAGGCATGAAGCAGATATAAAAGGACCTGCTGGGTTTAAACAGAAATATGTAGATTGAGTCATGGGATATGAGTTATGTTAAGATATGAGTAGCTGATGGGCTGGTTTGGTATTGGAGGTATGTAAAGTATAAAGCTTTTGAAAAGGGGTTGATAATTTTAAAGGAAATGGTGCCGGTAAAGATAATATGTGGAGGGGAAGGGTTTTGTAAAGTTTGAAGAGTTCAGAGTTGGTTTATTGGCAGTTGATTAACAGATCAGGCCAAAAGTGATATCCAAGTAGAAAAGATGGTCGGTGACTGAGAGGAAAGGTATGGATGAAAGGGAGCAGCTGGCGTCTTCCATCTCGGCACTGTCGCATGAGTGCATGGCTCTGTTTTTCAGGAAACCCTCCCGCTTGCGGTGGAGATAACCCATGGAGTTGGTGGGGAGGTGGGGGACCATGTCGCGGTTGTTGACAATGCGGAGATGGGCAGGGTTGTGGGCATTGTACCACGATGCAAAGGCCGGATTGCCGATACGTGGCTCACCATAGGTTATGAGGCTGATCGCGGACCAGGGAAGATCAAACTCCTTCTTGAAATCAATGCTGGCGAGGGTTGCGACGGCAGCGCCGAGCGAATGGCCAGTGACGGCCAGAGTGTATTTCTTGTACTTGGCAAGCAGGGGTCGGATAATCGGGATCATCTTTCTGCTCATCGCGGCGGCATGGTTGCTGAACCCAGTGTGGGCTTTGAGCCCCCGTGTTCCATCGCCAACGTCTAGCTCTTTGAGCTTAATGTTAATGTTTGTGATCCAATTGCGGATATTGTAAGAGCCTCTAAATGCGACAACAATTGACTTCAAAGTGCGGTCCAAAGCAACGTAGCCCTTCCCATCAGTACTGGGATGAGAAACCACTGCAACCAATTCAGTACCACTTAATGCGCGGCAGTGGGTGCATATCCACTGCTTCAGAGTCAAGTCTGGGCAGTACGCGGCTGCAGAAAACCTGACCATCCGTCTGACAAGGGCAGTCTCAGCAGGATGCAAATCAGAAGACGCATATCCCAAGCCACCCAGTTCCTCGCCAACTTCAGTAAAGTTCATGGCTTTGTGGACAAGCGTCAGATCTTCAACCATTTGACGAAGGAAAGGTTCATCCTGGAGATTGCCAAGCTGCACGTGTGCAGAAACACCAAGGATACTTAATCCGACTAAATTGAACAATCTCATTAGTATTGATTTTAAAACTACCCTCATGCTTATATACTGCTTTTTTGGACATCAACCCTACATATGTCTATTAAATATATCTTAAATCGGTGTTGTTTACCAAACAAATCCCCAGTCTAGGGCGCACTTTAATAAAGCTATTCCCCGCCTGCAACTGGCTGGCGCTGAGTTCCAAAGGACTTGGATGCTTTATTTTCAGCGCTTACTGTAGCCTAAATAGTACTTGGTTCCATTTAAACAATGTATCTCGCAACTTATTCGGGGCCCAACGTAGACGGGTCTGATTGGCTGCGTATTTTTGCATTCCGCTGCCCAGCTGGAGTGATCCCGGACAAACCATAAGAAGCCTGGATCCACCAGAATGTCAAAAGAAAAGGGTTTCTTCACAGCCTTCTCTCCAGCTGTGAAGCGAACCTAGCGCACATCTTACTATCACTTGTTCCCCACCTTTAAATTTCTTTTTCAAACTTACCAATCTACCCTGCCACAGCGAATAACAAATACAAAAGGTTTGCCACAACAGGAAACTGCCGCCGAAAAGAGCAAACCTGGTTCAAGCTGGGCTGGCAAAAGTTGAATTCTACTTGCATAGCAGAACAGGAACTGGTCGACTTTGACAGAGCCGGGTTCATCACAGCAAACAGATATACTGATTGCTGAAGAAAGATCCCTTATTCCCAGCAGAGGATTGGCTGCCAAAAAAGGTATGATGCTGTGATCATCTCATTATCAGCTCCGTTGGCTGATAAAATATAGCTTCTATCAGCGAGCTTAAAACTGTGCATGATAATAAACCATCTTTCTATTACAGTAGTTTTAAATTCTACGGCGACAAACGAAAGGAATTCAGATTTAAGTGAAATTGAAATGAACCCAAATCTATTGTAAATCAATATAAATTCATTTATTTTTAATTTCGTTTAAATCTGGATTGTTTTCGCTTGTCGCCATAGCTTTTAAAACCACTGTATATAACTTGTTTAGTTTCCTTAGCTGTTGTTATCTTGGGTTCTTCCTGAATGACATTAATGTTACTGATGGCTTGGCTAAGCTCCTATAAGCTAAATATCTGATATTTGTAAATTGCCATTACATCAATCCAAAATCAATGCCAAACTAAAGATTAACTTTTAAAGTAATTTGTTAAATCATGGAACTCTAGTATTGGCTCCTGCCCAGTAGAATTTACTGCTAGCTATGTCTAGCCTTGGTTATAAGCTTGAGATAACTTAGTTATCGCTGTCAGTATATGCGATAGGTACCAGGGCTCAAGTCTTAACTATAAAACCCAACTTTAATCTAAGACTGCTAGTATCCAGACTCCAGTACTTTTCCGAGCTGTTGAGATTTATAAAAAACCAAGCTCAGAGCGCACACAAGCCGAGAAAAACAGAACCTCTACGGATCGACTTCTAAGTTAACCAAAAACAGTTCCCTTCCAACTTTGCCGTGTACACAACTCGTGCATTCCCCAAACCTGGACTCTTCATAAACCTCAGCAGCTTATAACGTACATCATCCACAGAGGTGATCTTTCAAAAAGTCTCTTAGCTGGTCCAACCTTCAGCAGCTTTAGTCCAAGCAGAGCGGTCGCCCGAGGGTTCATAGATCAGAGTGCCTTCAAAAAACCAGAGAAGTAATATGACACCATAATGCTACACAGAACAAAGGCTGCCAGCAGGGCGCTACCTCCCCGCTCAACCCAGTAAACCCTCAATCCAAAAAAGCACGCTTCTATAAGTTGCTCAAGCAACGGTTTAGGAGCTTTGGACCATTTCCACACAGTTACAGGGCCACCATAAACTAAATAGCCGGCGAACCTCCAGCTTGCTCCTATATTACACTAGCATAAGGTAGCTTCTTGGTCTATCCAAAGCAGTGCTATAGGAGCAAATAGAGGTGATCACCAATAACAATATTACAAGAACTTATTTAAAGGTGCCCACAGCTATCTTCAAAGGCACAGCCAGAAGCTCAGGTACAGTAGTGTCAAAACCGCAGGCTTGACCCGCCAGCAAGATTCCAACCAAGCGGGTTCGTGACCCGCAATCCGATTATCCGGTCACCCGAAGCCAGACTAGGAAGTTGACTCAAATTACCAAATCCAACAACATGAACAGATGATGATCCTTTACGGTAGATACCTCAATTTGGCGCTTGACTCATTACTAGGATCAAGCCACCCCCTTCTTTCATCCAACTGTGTGATCACCAATCATGTTCCTGTTATCCTTGATTCACACAAACTATATAATCATTATCTCTCAATAAAGATTATTATCTATCTTCTAAATATTTTTTCCTCATGTAACTCTGCTAAAACAGCACAGTTACAACATTTGTAGCACAGGTAGGCTCTCCATCCTACCTTATCTTGAAAAATTCTGCCTGTTGCCCGCACACACCGCGGCCAACAAATCCTCGACAGAATCATGTCTGGCCTCCCACCCAACTGGACGCCATACACTCCTGGTACCAAGATACCCGATGGTCTTGTCCTATACCAAAACATGGTAATCCCGCTACCCGCCTTCAACGCCATGTCTGCGCAAGGTTTCTTTCAGGCTCTCACATCAATGCCGCAACCAACCAATGAAACCACCATGCCCGCCTATGTAGCACAAAGGCTACAAAGCGCCGCCTTGGAACTGTGAGAGAGGGGGCTAAACTAACTAAGTTTGGCTCCCATCCCGGTGGAACAAGCCACCAGGATGCCATCCAGTGAAGAACTGGGATGGCCGCTTGGAGGGGGGACCATAGGGAGGACACCAGGGACAACTGAGGAAAGTAGGCGTTCAAGCCCATCAGTATCAGGCCGGTGAGCAACCAAGGGATGCAGGTGGGAGCGGGAGAGGACACCTCGGAGGGCCTGAGGGGTACAGAATGGCTCTGGGCCACGCTGAGGAGGAGGGGCATGGAAGGCACAGCTTTTTCAGAAACGGGTGAAGTATGGTCCACAGTGTCCAAGTCCAAGTCATTGCACGTCAGGCTCTTGACCACAGCCTCTCCAGAAAAGAGAAGGCCGCTGGGGAGATCCCAGAGACTAGAAGGGTCTCTACCCACAAGATGGGCAGACAAAGAGATCTTACCCCACAAATTAGGGGAGGTGGTCCACAGAAGCAGCAAGAACGGCGCCAGGGAAAACACCACAAATTAAAAAGCTGGAAGTATCATAGGATTGTTTACCACAAAATTTGGAGCAGGTTGGTACAAATTTCTGATGAAAAAAGGATGAGGGAAGTGCCAGCAGGGTAGTCTTAGCAAATTATAGTAACAGAGCAACAGAACAGGTTTAGAAGGCTTTACTATGATTGCAAAAGCCTTGGGAGCAACAGCAAGCAAGAGCGGGTTCAAAAACAACAGTTTTAAAAGAAAATTTGAAATAATAGTAGAAATTATAAGAAAAATCAATTGAAAACTTGAAGTTCAAACTTTGTTTTTGAAAGCAAAAGCGGGAAAGACAACAACTAGGTAAATTAATACTAATCTAGGGGCCCAGAAGAGAAGCTGGGTTCAAAACCGGCTGACACAAGGTAAGCTTTGTACAGTAACTAACACTTTAATCCTTAGGACTGCAAGGACACAAATCTGGGTCCAAACAGCAATGGAAATAAAATTAAGTTTGCAAAGGACTCCAAAACTTTAATAATTTGGAAAATAGACAAGCAGGGGACTAGAAGTCCCCTTGCTTGCATAAAAGGAATGGGCTGCAAATAAAATTGGTCACATGACAGTGGAACTGAATCCAATTGGCTGGAGGCAAAACTTTGCTAGGCAGGGGCAGGGAGACTGGAGGGTTTCATTCCAATTTCCACGCATGAATTTGGCTGTAGCTAGTATTGCATTTTAAGTGTTGATTCCAAAAACTATATTTACAATGGTTAACACACACAACAGTTCTTCCTAATTGAATGGAATTAAACCTTGAAACCCCTTTTATACTTTCATATACTTTTTATACTCTGCAATAGAGCTGTTTTCCACCCATAAAACATGAGATAGATGAACTGGCTTTCCAGTAAGACTGCATAATACAGCCTGAGATAGGGCTATTTTAGGATAAGGTTAGGGAGAGGAATGCAATAGTTATTACTCTCTGACAAAGCATTGGGCAAGACTCCTGTAGAAATTATCCAGCAACATAGGCCAGTCTGGCCCTCAAAGTTGGCTGGTTTAAAATCCCAAGATGCCCAGTAGCCAGCCCCTTCCACTTAGAATTCTTGGGTCAATTTAACTATGCAATAACAATACTATAAAATGAAATATTTTCTATTAATAAAAAATGTATTAATCCTGTTCTATTAAATATATCCTATCTTAGGTTTATCTGTGTTTAGATAAAGAAAGACATTTTTTAGTCTTTAGTTTAAGCTTAAGGTATATGAAGTTAACATTGCGTATTGACAAACTTTAGTCTTCATACAAGGAATT
>QTSX02003571.1:0-101440 GCA_014839935.2 Entomophthora muscae
ATACCTGTTATAAAAGTTTGAAGAAATTGTCATTTGGAGAAATAATTTATGTGAACTGCAATTGGGGTATTGCCACTGAACCAACTTTTAGAGCCAGCTGGAATTATAGAGCTAGGGAAGGGTTCTGGTGCAAGTATATCAGAAACATTTCAAACATCCCATAGCCAGGGGATTTTATCCAGCTTGCTGGGAAAATTGTGCACAAAAAGTTGTTCCAACATATTAGGTTTGAGCTCATCCCTAGCAAACATGTTCCCAGAAAGTTTGTTTGTGAGAGGGGTGGTTCCTGTCAAATCCCTGCAAACCTGGGGTTTGATATAAGTTGCAGCCAATAATATGATAGATTGAATAAACACTCTCTGATAATAAATAAGGAATAAAAAAGTGATTTTGTTAGAACTAGATGACGAGCTGCACTATTCAAAGAAAAATTATGTGAATATAGTAAACACAGAGTTAATTGTTTGAGTAACAGTAAGCCAAAGTGGGAGGAAGGTTTGATCATTCTGGAGTCGTGACCTGTGGAGCACAACATGGTGATTAAAATTGAGGTCAAGAAGATCATTTTCAGAGGAAAATTAGAATAATGACAAGAAGGCGCGGTGACGTAAAAGGCAGGCCAGGTGACAGCAAAGGAGTCTGAAGCCATCTGAACCATGGTCCTGGCCATATTGTCAAAGACAGGGGCCAATAGGCCCAAATACACAAACATGAGGTTTATTTTCTGTTTTATTCCAAGGTGAATAAGATATCTAGAAACAAGTTTCTAGAGGGGAAATGGGAAAGTCTTAAGGGAGTTCAGGATGGGGCAGGAGGGGATTCCTTGGCTTCTGATTGGCTGGTGAGAATATTTTCAGCAGTTGTAGGCCCTGCATTAAAATTTGCGTCAATGACGTCATAATTTGAAAAATTCCGGCGACCAGCAGGTTGAGCGCTTCCATCACCAAATAATGTATAATGGGTGATTTTCTTGTCATAGTTATTTGGATAAAAATATGGTAGATCCAGATTTTCCAGGGCTATTTGAGCGACCCCAGCTTTGACCCATTTTTTGTCAATTACAGCATTTAAGTCGTCAATTTCTCTTAAGGGTTTGGCGGCGGTTCTTTGTTGGTTTCTGGTCTTACAGGGGCGTGTTATTCCTTTCATTTGGTTTTCTACTGTAACAGATTTATTTATAGTAATGGTTGTTGTTGTTAAATTAGAGGTGTCATTTAAATCATTAATATCATATAATTTATTATCAAATCATATTGATCTATTAAACCAATTTGATAAATGAATTAAAAAATAAAGTATCTTTTTTTTAAATTTAATCTCAAAGTGGTAATTGTTCCTGGAACATCCTGTAACATCTGCCATGGTGAAGTAGAGTGAGAGTTTGCTGTAATTAATCAGATGGGGAATATACGCCCACATAAGGATGGCATTACCAATAAGGAGAAGACAGTGTATATTTACTCTGAAATTAAAACCTTTGAAAAGGGAATATGGAAAGGTACAACACATGATAATGCACAGGTAAAAGAGAAATACTTTGATTTGGCTCACAGTCAAGGAGTCAGCAGTGTAGATAGGTTCACAGTCAATTTTGAAAATTTTATGAATCATTTCATCAGTAGGAGGAAGATTTCCATGAGATTTCAATGATGAGAATGCAGAGTCTAATAATCTTACTATTAAAAATCCTATGGGAAGGTATGGGGATTAACTAATCATGAGAAAAAATATTTATTTGAAGTAAAAATATCAAACCACTAAGGTAGTTTATTGGAATTGATGTTATTTTAAAAACCCTTGGGTGCATCTTGATGAGGTGGCCTCCTTGTATTTGGTATTTAGTCAATTTACAGATACAACCAATGGTGGTTCTGTAAACTGTTACCTGACCTTCTAGGAGGTCAGGATTTGAAAAAAACAAGCAATGATTTCAAAGGAAGTTGAGTGTGGGGCACCTGGCCCCACTTGGACTCAACTTTCCTTGACACCACCCACTTGTGATTGATTGTTAGATTTAAATCTAAGATTGCTGCAAGGAGGGGCTTCTAGGCTGGGTTTTCCAGGTGACAGCACTTTGGCATGGCCAAACCCAGAAAAACTATATCTGTGAAGAAAACTACACTTGCTTGAAAGATGTCCCAGGACCAGATTTTAGAACATGGTTCCTGGACAAGGATCCAGAACATGATTTTAGAACCAAATATAATGCATGAGGTTCCCAGCACCACAGGATAGGTTTGAAACAGCTATGGCTGGGAGCATGGGTGCCACCTCAAATTTCATAGCCATGCCTGTAGCCAATGGTTCAGGTTTCGGATTTCTGTGCCTGAACCCTTCCCTGCTCTGAGCCAATTTCCTGTCAGAAAACGAGCTGCCACAGCCGAAACAGAATATGTCTTAAGATAAAATAAATATTTTTATAGCTACAAAGCACCGCTATAAGTGGATATAAATTAAAGATACTTTTTTACTTGCAACGGCTCAGCTTTTGACTGGTTATCCACTCTGAGCTTGCTTGAAACCTCAGAGCTGATAGTCATCCAGTAGCAGTCCAACTACCCTACTTATGATAGAATAGTTTTATGTAAAGCAGGCTTTTATATGATTGTTCTATATAAAGAACTAAAATACCGATATAAGCTTTTTACAGGCTAAGTGAATTATGACCCTTTTTATACTAGAAAGGTATGTGATTTTCTTAAAATTAGGAAGAATCCAAAATGATAGTGTCACAATCCTTTTAATAGCTGGTCAACATAAATTCGACCTCTTTTTTAAAATTATAAACTTGTTAAAATTTATTTTAATTAAATCAACTTGCCAGAATAGTTTCTCATCCCAGTACATGGTTTTTGGAGAAGATCAATTATGCCATAGGATGTGATTTTTTGGCACGTGATGGATTCAGCAATGAAAGATGGCAATCTCAAAATTCTTGAAACATGCTTGGAATCTATAGTACAGTTAAAAGACTTGTCTAAAATACTTAACAAGTGTTACAAGTTAACTTTCTTTACATCAAGGCCTATCAACTTCTGTTCGTGGTATCAAGGTACAATTAGCTTTATTTGCTGCCAAATAGGAGAATGACCTTGAAGCTGAACTTTGTTATAGACAGCCATCCTAGCTAGGGATGCTTCGGCTCAGCCCCGGCTGGCTTTCGGCCATTGGCCGCTATAGCTAAACCGGAATTTCGATCTATTTGAACATGTTAAAATAAATCTTTGATGACAGTGCCCCAGAGCCAAAAACTGGCCGAAGCAGCCCTAATCCTAGCTCAAGGCAAGTGTGGCTTGTTTATCCGAGATTAGGCTCCATGACTTAGACGGTAGAATCTATATATCCACTTTTTGGTTGAGTAGCTTCATTATTTCGCGGTTTGACAGGGCTTTGATGAGTAGAGGAAGAATTGTTGCTGCTGAGAAAATTGGATTGGCGGCAGGGTTTCATAAATTTGGGGCTTAAGTTCACTTTTATTATATCTTATTTTTAAATGTATAATGAATGGGTTCCAGTTTCAAGTGTTTGGCTGAGGATTCTACATTTTGGATTTTGTGTCAGTGATGGATGTTCTCGAGTTGGTTATCACTTATCATTGGTGTAGGTTTCATAGCCCTCAGCTGGCTTTTGAGGATGGGTATTGCTAGAGTACCATGGTCATAGAGGTTTATGATGTAATTTAGGAGCTCTGAGATGCTAGGTGTCCTGTTTTGCCCTAGCCTTGACAAGGTGTATAAACAAGTTTTTATAAATTATGTTTGTCATAGGTTTTTGCAAGTAGTTGATTGTTTTTAATCCCATTTCCGTGATATTACATTCACTGCCACAAGAGAAATTAGAAAAGAAATTTATGTTTGACAAAAAAGCAGATGTTGATAGCGCTGCTTGATAATATACGTCATACCGAGGCCTTCTAGTATATATTCCGCTGTCAGTGGGAAAGTCCAGTTTAACATGACTGATGTTGAGAACCAGATAACTAAGCTGTTGATTGATACAGATCCAGGGATTGACGATGTTATGGCCATTCTCTTAGCCTTGGTTACCCCCAAGGTTGAAGTTTGTTCCATCACTCTCACCCATGGCAATACCTCGCTAGAAAACGTCAAGCGCAATCTGCTGACTATCTTCCATGTCTTGGATCGGCAAGCAGAGGTCACAGGTATAGACATCTTTAAAGGATCACGCCCTCGCATCTCCATCGGAAGCTCACACCCTTTAAAGGGGAGCTTATTTACTGCTGAAGACTTTCACGGCAGAGATGGCATGGGCAATATTACAATAACTCACCCTCACCTGATGGATCCTGAGTGGGAAACCAGGCTCAGTGGTGACAAGCAACATCCTCGCTACGAGACAAGCCCACTCAACGCAGTTGACGAAATCATCTGGCAACTCAACAATCACCCTCCCAACACCATCACCATCCTCGCGCTAGGCCCTCTCACAAACATCGCCATGGTCATCGAAAAAGACCCCGGAGTTTTAAAAAAAGCTAAGAAAATAGTATCTATGGGAGGGGCTATATTTGCACCAGGAAATGTGTCTCCTCTGGCAGAGTTCAATTTTTACGCAGATCCTCATGCGGCCAGCGTTGTTATCAAGGCAACCAAGGGAGGTGCAGTGCCGCTAGTCCTCGTTCCTCTCGATATCACCCATACAAGCTATTTGTTTCAAGACTTTGTTGTAGCTCGGCTTGGTAGTGTTAATGAACCTCTTGCTGGAATGTTTCTAAATATGCTTCGCGATGGCTTCAAATTCACTGCCGAGCTTGATGGTTTGGATGCAGTTGCCCTTCATGACCCACTTGCCGCGGCGATCGCCCTGGGTTTGGTGCACCCAGAAATGAAGAAATTGGCGGTGCATGTGGAGTGCGAGTCAACTCTGACGTATGGTGCTTGCGTAGTTGATCGCCGATTCAACCCTCCGCCCCCTCTCACTGACAAAGATCCCCATCGTGAATGTCTGTCTCACTTTCCCCGAGCCTGAAAAGTTCCAGGCTAAGCTTTTGGACGCAATTTTCCCACCCAAGCCTGTTCCCTAGACTCACTTTACCGCCCACTAGCGTAGTGTCGATTTGACTTTTAGTTATTTTGATTAAAGTTGATTAAATAGGAGTATTAAATGCATTTTATCGCTATTTTGACTTTAAAAAGCATTGATAACATCTCCTGTTTTATTGAAGTGAGATTTTATCCAAAAAACCAAAGTGCTCCTGTGAATGGGGGTAGTTGGTATATTTGAAAGCTTATGATGAAGATCAACAATATTTAAATCGAGTGACGATTTGATCAATTTCACAATTTAAAATTAGATCAATGATTAGTCCAAGCTCCAAGAGTTTAAAACATCTAAGATCAAAATGTGAAGTTCTCCTAAAAGACTTTAAAGCTTGCATTTTATTTATTCTATGAAATAAACCTTATCAGTATAAACATTTCTGTTGTTGCAACCAAGTTGGACACCTCAGTTGCCAACATATCTTACGACATACAGAAGGAATTTACCTAGTCACTCCATGACAGGTCTAGCATTATAATTCCACCCAACCCGCAGACATAATGTCATATCATATTCCCATATAAGGAGCAAGGCCAACTTATAATATGATCCTGTAGCACTACACACAGAACATCGATGATCCTCGCCTGGATCAATGCCACATATGTCACCCCTTGATGGCCCAATGACTTTCCCACATAATATAAAAACCCTTCCTCTTCTCAAATAAAGACTAAACCATTACAAATCCCTTTTCTCTCTTCACTTGAACTATTTATCTTCCCACCAAGTCCAAGTACTAAACTATAAATAGTTCAGTCACAATAGTGATAGCAGAAGTAGGTTTGGTCAACAAGCTACACACAAGGAAATTCCTCCAAGAAAGGATAGAGTAAGGGCCAAACAACTATCCCTCTCAGAGTACCCTTTCTAACTATCTATAACAGGGATGTCCCAGAAGACTACATTATTTACCACAGCTAACTATTTTTGCTCAGTCTCTACAATGGACTCTGCCTAGGCCAGCAGGATATCACTATCTTGTCACCTCAGTTGGATATCTCCCAATGAATGAAAAACCTATAGTTGATCATTTTTCTGTAGTATAGAGGGCACATAAGTTATTGGTTGGTTATACTCCACCAAAGCTTGCCTTTGTGTATGTTGGGTTCTAGAACCCATGATGTTTTTCACAGCCTCAGACTGATTGGCAGGACCTGCCATTGTAAAGTTAATCCCCCCTTTGGCCCTAGACAGGTCCGTATTTCTGCAAAAAACCAAGAAATCCCCCTCAACACCCTACTAAGCCCCTTTAACACAATAAAGAATCTAGCACATACACTTGACAAACAATTTATCCTAGCTTATCCTTCTCTACCCTCTGGTGGTTCTTTGCTGTTGTCCTCCCCAACCTTGGAGAAAACCCTGATTGAATTGAACTGTCTGTTAGCCTGGGCTTGCCCCTACTTGAAAGTAAATAGGTTCACCCAATCATCTGATTTCCATCAATAACTTCAAATGTCCCTGCAACTTGGAAACCTCCTGAAACAACCTATTTGAAAGTCCATAGCTGATCAGCTCCTGGCCCAGAAATCATTGGGGGGAAATCCAGTCCCCCTAGCACTGGTTGAAAACTTTATCCCATAGCCAATCAACCCCATGGTTGAGTCAAGTGCCTTATTATGGGGCACCTATTCTTAAAAATCCCCTTTAAAACAGCATATTCCCATCCCATGGTCTTTGCTGGTTGATTTTATAATTAAAGGTTTGGTTTTTTGAAATCTTAATCTTTGGAGAGCTTCATTAAACCTTGATCAAAGTTTTTTAAATCTTGAACTTTAAAAAGTCACATGTCTTCCCCACTAGTCCTCCCATCACCCCTGTTGCAACATCTACAATTACTCCCTCTTGGGGAATTAATTCCCCAAGTGACTTGCAATAGATTTCCTAACTAATCATTAAGTTGGTGGCACTGCTATCATTTGTCCATCTATTATGGGAACGACATTTTGAATCCTAAGCAGAGCACAACTTGGACAAGCCTTGTGACTTAAGAGGAACAATCACTTGGATAAGCCCCATGACTACCATGGCATACATGGACAGTGTGTGACTTTCCATAATACTATATAATATCCTATATTCATATTCAATAAAGTATAACTCTCTCCTTAATTTCCCCCTTTATTTTGCTTATTATACTTCTAAGAAGTATATACTCAACACCCCCATAGCCTTTATAGAGAAGATTAGGAGTTTTTGCTTAGGGGTTACCTGCTTCAAGTTCAAATCCGCACTTACTTTGAGTTTTCCTATAGATATCTTCAATAAAAACCTATTAGAAGTGTTAAAAGACTCAGGTTTGAACCCAAAACTATTCTGTTTTGCTTTTACTCTTGCCCATTTACCTCCCACACACTATCTTTGGCAGTCTCTGATATCTCATGTCAGGAATACTCCTGACATAAACCTAATACTGACTGAAAGGAAAAGTTGGGGAAAGATAACTGAGACCCTAATTTTTGGGGCAAAATTTGATATGGAATTCCCCCCTTATTAGGGGAAAATAAAAATAAAATTGGGAAAAAATTGGATCTTGGTAGGCGCCAAACTAATTTATTGTCTGGGCAGGCGCCTGCTGCCACCGCGCAGACGCCCGCCAGCACCCACCCACCCACCCACAAGCCCTCCGCCAGCCGCCCGCCTGCCCAGGAAGGCACCAGCGGGCCCACCAGCAGCCTCCTGCCACCCAGCTGGGCACCTGCAAGTCCCCCACCCGCCCGCCGGATGCCTGCCACCCACCCAGGTCCCAGGGCCCACCCTGCAACCAATCGAAAATTCCCCTGGGGTACAGCCAATCAAATAAGTCCCTGACAACAGGGGAAACTTCAGAAGACAAAATTCCCCCTCCAGAAGAGGGCAGAAATAATATTTCAGATTCTAAAAATAAGTTTGTCACCAACCAATTAGGTGCTAAGTCACTGGCCACATAAACAAGGCTAAACTCTATCCAAAACAATGTTCTTGACACCAAAATAACTTCTGAAAGGAATTGACTCACAACCTTCACCTAGCACCAGGGCAACAGGAAACAATTGGTTCACCTCAAGAATTTCCCAACCAGCCACAGATAGCAGGAGAACAGGAATTTGACCATCTTCCCAAGCCCCAATTACCATTCCTACCTTCCAAACTTTTAGGATTTCCCATCCCCTGTTTTTCCCTCCCAATTGCAAATCTTTGCACAGGGGAGAGGACTATAAATAAAGAATCCCACCTCAGTAATAGCTTGTGCTATTATTGAGATTAATACCCTCAATAAAGTGAAATTCAACTTACAACTAAAAGTTAACTTCCAACCAGCCCCTGCCAACCCTCCAATCCAAGGAAGATGAACTATCTTATCTTCACATCTGTGCTCACAGCTTGCCTTGGGATTGGAGGCTACCAACAAGGGTCAGAATTCTTTAGGCCCTCCCCAGATGGACTAGGTCATGACCCCCACTACGACCCTGGTCAACTGAACTCCTCCCAGACTGGACCCTGGCCTCCCTTGGTGTCTCCACATTCTACACTCTCTATTGCAATGTACACGTCCATGTACTAAATCTTGGCCTACTTTGCAAGGAGCTTTGGGAGATACAATGTACATGCAAAGATCTTCCACTGGCTGATGACTGTGTACCCTATTGTTACTGCCTTGACTGGGTTCCAGTTCACCAACCTGTTGCCATACATCCTGCAAGTGGTACCTACTGTAACTGGGTATTACACCCAGGATTAAAAGGTTGCCTAAATTTCCTTCTGGGTGTTCATCTTGCCCCCCTAAAGTCTCATCCTACTGGGACTCACCCCCTAGACTCAGAATTTCACTGAGAGTTCAAAAATTTGGATTCCTCTCCTCAAATAAGTGATTTTCACTTTTCTTCCTGCCTTGCCATTGCTCTGGCCTATCTCGCTGGTTCTCTGGGACAATTTATTGCCCTCCTTGTCTGCTCTGAAGCAAGATCCCATCAAATGCTCTATGTCTTGGATAAACTCCCAGGAAAGACCTGTGGATTTATTGCTTCTGGTAAGCTCTCTGGTTGTGTCACAGTAGATTTTATAATGCCAGGAATTATCTGCCCAAGTAAGATAGCTCAAAAAGCTGGAAAGCTGTTAAAATAATTAACTGATTTGATGGATCTAAATCAAACAGTTGATCAAAAATGGGTTATAACCGCTCCAGTCCACCAGTTGTATTTGATTCCCCCTTGAAAGCTGACCTTGATAAATTGACGTAATATGAGAGTCACCAGATGTCACGGTAAGTTCCATAATGCCAGGTATTGTCCGTCCAAGTAAGAAGGCACGGAAGGCTGGGAAACCTGTATTAAAATTGACTGAGTTAATGGATTTAAACCAAACAGTTGATCAAAAATGGGTCACAGCTGCTCCAGTATGCCAACTGAAACCAGCTCCCCCTTGTAAACTGACGTTGATAAATCAGCGTAATATGAGAGTCACCCAATATAAGCTCACTAATCAGCATGGTTGTCAGAAACTGGTCATACAAGGGTTCTTTGCAACCTGGACTAGATAATTACTGGAAGATGCCAAAGGAATAGGAGATCAAGACTCAGGTGGTATTGCTTAGTCAATTTTTCTGATATATATTGAATAATTTTCCCTGTTTCAACTCTAAGAGTTGAGTCCTTCTAAATTTACTCAATAAAAATCAATTATCCCAAGTTCTAATTTTAAATTTTAAAAATGCATCCTGTGCTCGGGTTGTTGCGGTATATCCCGTACAATCTGATTCTGAACAGAATCATTTCAGGAAGATGGGGCCTGGCATTGGGAACTTCGTCATTGGCGCCACAAAATGTTAATTTCATGCCAGCCAATTTTGTAGCTCCTCCCTCCATTTCTGAAGATGAAAATTGGGTCACTTCTCAATGCCCAGAATTCTACACTGAAGATGCATTGATGCTTTCCCAGGTCATTTATCTTGGTTTACTCTGGTTAGGATTGATTTTTCTACTTAATCCTGGAGTTACAATTGGAAAATTCACAAAAAATATCTGAAGCCGCGTTGGTGGTTAATCATCAATTCTATGTGGATTTGGGTGGTTATTCCCCATCATTTAGAAATGGCATCATATTATCCAGTTATTTCCGTCACACCAGATATGATCTTATTTATCAGCATGGTCATCAAAAGTTGGTCACACAAGGGTTCTTTGCAAACTGGACTAAGTATTTACTTGACAATGAAGAAGGAATAGGAGCCAAGGATCCAGGTGGTATTGCTTAGTCAAATTTTGATATATATTGAATAATTTTCACTGTTTCAACTCTTAAGAGTTGAGTCCTCCCAAAAAATTTACTCAATAAAAATTAAATATCCTCTGATTTAACTTTATTCTGAAATGCATCCTGTAGTGGGCCTGCTGCGCTACATTCCCTACAATTTAATTCTTAGCCAAATCATTACAGGAGGATGGGCCCCGCTGTTGGCACTTTGTTGCTGCCTCTGCCCAATGTCAAACCAATGCCCGCAAATCTAGGAGTTTTCCCCACTGTACCCAAAGCTGAGACATTTGTAACATCTCAATGTACTGAATTCTACGCCAAAGACTAATTGATTCTCTCTCAGGTTATTTATCTTGGGCTCCTTTGATTAGGGTTAGTCATTTTACTTAACCCTAGTGTATCTTTTGAAAATTTCACAAAAAAGTATCTGAAGCTTTGTTGGTGGTTGATCATCAACCCTATGTGGATTTGGGTGGTGATTTCTCACCACCAGAGACTGCTTCTTACTATCTGACAATTTCCTTCACAGGTTGAGAGCCTTGTCTCAGATGAGTAAGTACTTTACATGTCCCAGCTATCATAATGACTTCACCTGGCTCTTCTCTTGCTTACTTTGATTTCCTGCCCCCAACTCTAACGCCTGAAGTGTCACTTTCCCCAGTGGTTCCTTCTACCTCTGAGCAGTCTATTTGGCTCTTCTTGGGGATCCTGATCATGGGCCTGGATGCTTTTCCCTTGTTCATATGCCACCTTATCCCTTTTGATCCCCCTTTTGGCGGCCATCCCAGTTTTGCAATAGTTGGTATACTGATGGATCATGTCTCCAGGATGAGATCCAAACTTAGTTATTTTAGCTCCCCTCTATAACAGCCACAGCCTGGTTCACCACCTGGATGGGTCACAAAGTTGAGGTGGTGTGAGCCATCTTCAAGGAAGATACCAAATCACAGTACAGATAAATATTTTCTTTATTATATTAGTTACACCTCTACTACGTGTTAAGTAGATAAATAGCATGGCTGAGTATCTTATTACCTCACAGCATGGCTCCTAGCGCTGCCTCCAAAGCCATCACAGAAGAAAGAACAATGCTCCTTTCTCCCACGAGCAATGCCCCAAAACCCCATTTCTGCAAATGTGTACCTGTAGGAAGATGTACTTCCATTAAAAAATGCCAGAAAGCCCTTGTGGAGGTAAAGAATAGGCTACTATGGGTTGTGAAAACAGCTGAAACCACCTCCTGACCATTTGGGATTCCCAGCAGCACTAAAATCCAGATGATGCAGTTTTTAGGGCTCAGAAAGTACCTGATAATCTAATGGCACACATGGATGCAGTGCCCCAAAATTTCTGGACTATTCCTACCAAAACTTCCCAACAGAACATGGATTTAAGAACCATATACCCCAAATAGCTGTTATTTGCATAGCCAACATAATTTTTCCCAAGGCCTAACACTATGAACAAATTTGAGATGCTAGCATATCATGTAAGTACTTTGCAATCAAATGATTGCTTGATTACTTGATCAATTGATTGTATTGGCAATAACAGATTTAGCTCTGCTAAACCTAAAGATCAAACATGCCACACCAAAGCTCCTGCTACCTAACCTTTGTCAAGTAGCCTAAGCCACCAGTATTCTGAAACAAAAGCCACGTCTAAATAAAGAGAGAGTTTTTGAAGCTCTAAAACCTGTAGCAAGAACCAAAAGATCTCCAATGAGCCACCCCAGAGCCTAAGTTGCCACTGAAGACAGTGGCATTAAACAGGCAATGGCACTGAACCAAGATGATTTCTATTCTCTTTTCAAGTCCCTTCTAATTCCCAAAGAAAGTATAATAATGAAAAAGTATAACTTTTATCAATATTGAAATTATCAAATAAAACTCAACACATGCACTTTGAACATCTTTTTATGGCAGGAGGGGCTTTACTACTTTTGCACCAACATTTACCTATTGTTTTAATTTTTATAAAAGAATAACCAACATATATCCCATATATAAACAAACTCTACCATAACATCTATTCCCTCTTCTGGTTGCCTCCTCTCACATCCCTGATCAAGTCTTCTTCCATCCCCATCACCTGGATCTCCCAAAACCAGGCGCTGTTCAAGCTTCCTAGGGTCTTAGGCACCCATCCAGCATAAGGAGATGTAAGAAGTCCCCCTAATTCATGAAAACTTACATACAAGACTACAGAAAGATTAGATTTGTCTACATTAATGTATTGGGGTTAACTGATCAAGTTATTTCTTACACAGGTAAATGGCAACCTTAGGATACTGTAGCCAACTACCTAGTGAAGGTTGCTCCAATAGTATACATGGCTTTCCAGACTTGACCTGTCCTCTTTTCACAAGGACAGCCAGAATATGAAACAGTCTATGGAATTATGGCAACCATATACAAACTATTAAACCTGGGCTCCTATTTGTCTTTGATTATAGGGGCATCTTTTATGCTTTTATTTTTTACTACAGCTTACTACCTTGGACAGTACATTTCCAAGAAACAAGATAAGGACAAAAGCCAAGTGGGAGTCATCACCAAACTTTGCCAATTTAAGAATGTGATCATATCAACTTCCAACCAGAGCGCCACTGTCCCCAAAACCTCCTATACCTGATCAAAATAGATTTGGATGGCTTCAGAAAAGGGATGCTTATTATTAATGCCCTGTTATGCGCTCACTTTGAGAACTTCAGAAATGATACCCAAAAGACAATGATAGTGGCCACTCAACTGAAGAATAGTGTCAGAGAAACCTTTCTGACTAGCTTAGAAGAAGACCAAGACCTCATACTCTCCTACAATCAATTCCTGGAGATAATAAACTCAGCTACAACCTCTGCTGAAGCCAAGATCTAGGACTTCATGGGAGTCATCCTATTAAACCAAGGAAGAGATGGCCTGGAGATCTATACACAATAATTCCTAAAACTAGCAGAGGCAACTGAGATCTAAGATGACATATCTGAGCTGCATTTCAGAAATGAACTGAAACCTCACCACACCAATCTCATGAGACATCACCACTCTGATCTCCCCAAAGGCAAACTTCCGTAAATTTTTAGAGGTATGTAATTTAACCAGCCCCAATAATACAGTACTGGGCAGCTCCAAAGCAATCATGCCCCTAGTTCAAACAGACCCCACCTGAACATATATCCTGAAGAATATAAAGTCATGTGATAAGCAGGATATGTTTCTATTACCACCATAGTGGATAATTATCCAAATACTGTACCAGCTGCTCCAACAGAAACCATGGTGCCACTATATCTGCAATAAATAACACTTCGAAGTCTTATCCTATTATTGATACTACCCTAAGCTACCAAGGTCTTGAAGTAAATACAGTAGCCCTATTATAAAGTGAAACCACAATTAACTACATAAAACATAGTATCAGAGAGCAGTTAGGTGTGCCAATAAAAGAAATTCTCTGTTGGTGACCCTGGTCAACAAAAATAATGGCATATCACATAAATGCAAAAACACTGTCTCACTGAAGCTATATGAAGTTTGTCCGCCTATCCAATTCTATGTCATGAAAAAGCTACCCAAAACTATAGTAATATGTTGTGAATTATGAATTGACCACAAACCAAACCTGGACTATAAGAACTGTCTATCAGGCATATTCCTGACATAAGTAAAAAAGCCACCAAGATTTGCATCTTGTCCAGTGAGGAAAATCATTCTGATTATCAGCAGCAGTTTACCTTATTGGGGAAACTGCCACAAAAAACAGAGATTTTAAAATCAAATTTAAAATTAATAATACAAAAATAACACATTTTATACCCTGGCATCTACCAGCCAGCTGCAGGCCACATGACCAACTACCAGGCCTCTGCAGTCTAGCTGCCAGCCACCCACTGTCTGCCCAAACATACACACCTGCCCCACCACCCAGCCAGCATGTGTGTTCCTGCCCCAAATACCCAGCCAGCCAGCCCGCTCCTGCCTACCTGCCTTCTCCTGCCAGCCCACCCTTTCCCACCTGTGCCAATACAGGTGCCACTAACAGTGGCACCTGGGGCAACCCTGGGTTTCCTAAATTGGGGAATTCCCCAATTGGGAATCCCAAAATAGAAATTATACAAGATTGCTCCCAATATCAGAGTGCTGCCTAATTGGGGAACCACCCAAATTCAGAATCCTTGGCCCACCTCAATATGGTAATAAGTAATGACCCCAAACCAGTAAATGAATTTGAGTGCATCAAAAAGACCCATCCTACCCATGCAATCAGTATTTGGATGCTGGCCAAACCTTTGGATATATCAACTGCTGATGCCATCCAAGAAAGGAAACTTTAGCTGAAACAAAGCTACTGGGGACCCCAGTCCAGTGCTTTAAGATTTTCCTGACCTACATGAAAACTAATATATAATAAAGATTAATTTCTTGGTGATAGGTTGTTCTATCATTGAGAAAATTACTCCTCAATACTACTGTAAATTCAGAACCTGAACGTAAAAATGCGGGATAGTCAAATCCTTGGTCCAAATTTCAAATCACTTTTGCGGGCAACTCAGCTGAGTGAAAAATAAAACATTTAATAAAATCAACCATTTATTTTGATTTTTTTGGTTTATTTAAATTGGCAAATTTTGAATCTCTTGAGCAGATAACTCAACTAACAAAAGACAAAACTCAGCAAACAAATGCGGGATACATGAATCAGAAATGCAGGATTCTAATGTACAATTTGAGATTTCCTGTATTTCAATCAAATCATGGACATCATGTAAAAATTAACAAATCTGAAATTGCGGGATTGTCAAATCCAAGAACCAAATTTCAAATCATAATTGCGAGGAATTTGAAATAAATATAGTTTATTGGTGTCTCAAAAAGGATGCTAAAGGATATAGAGTGGATTTGTGCTAATTCTTTTAGGAATCATAGGCATTCTCAAAAATTATCCTATTCCATTTTAGGACGGCTAAAATTTAGATGCTTGATTACAGTAGATTTCAGAAGACACTAATAATAAAGTAGAATTATATATTACAATCTACCTTATCACGTTGTCTTTCCTTTGGTGTGTTGATAATATCTTGCAATTAATTGAACAGCTTGATTTCCTATTGCCAAGGCAACTGGAGGTGAAGCTGTCCAATTAATTGCAAGCACATTATCAACACACCAAAGGAAAGACAATGTGATAAGATAGATTGTAATATATAATTCTACTTTATTATTAGTGTCTTCTGAAATCTACTGTAATCAAGTATCCTTAGTAGCAATACATGAATACATAGTTAGTAAACTAATGGTTTATCTTTGCTCTCTCTCCTTCTTCCTTGAAAGAAAGTTTTGTTGGCCCCTGGCTACGCTGGGGGCCAAAAAACTTTTAAAAAAAATTCTGTGTCATCAGGAGAGTAGCTCATAAATCATTATATGGGTTTATGGTTGCTATATTAGTGATTTAAAGTGCAGAATATTGCATCATTTCCAGTTTAGATAATTTTTCATTTCATTTAATTTCATATTTAAACATGGGTGTTTAGATTGGATTTTTCATTTGATTTTATCCAGAGTGGAGCTTCTTGATTTGAGTTGATTTGTACTAGTTACTTACTGTACATTCAATTTGGATTCCAGTTCCTGCAATTATTATTTGAGTTTACTAGTAGCATTCAAAAGCAATTTGAAATTTGGTTCTTGGATTTTACAATCCCGCAATTCCAAAAAACATAGTAAACTTAATGGAAATGGTTGATGGATTTGAACGCTTCAAATCTGATTCCAGTTAATTCATTTTGTCCATTGGAAATATGCAGTTCAACTTGAACTTTGCAAAGTGTCTATGAGTTCCTGCATTTTTAAAAATTCAAATAAATACTCAAAAAAATCAATTTAATTAAAAAAGGCTATCCCGCAAAAGTGATTCAATATTTGGACCAAGGATTTGACAATCCCGCATTTTTACGTTCAGGTTCTGAATTTACAGTATTAATAAATCAATAAACCTTCACTACTATAAGTAAAAGATACTAAAATTTGTCACCTCTTCCCAAAAAACAAGATAAACCACCTCACCTTCTCTGCTATCATCACAGCTTTCCTAGGGATTTGGGGCCACCAAACCACCTTTGAACCCTTTGGTCCTTTTTGTAAATTGCGCTATTAATGCTATTTTGATATAGTCTGCAAATTGTGATACTTTCAATGACCTAGTTGGATTTACTTTTGATTTCAACAGTTGCCTCTTTCTATAAATGGGTTGACTGCAATGTCCAAACATTATGGACTGTATTAATGTTGTAACTGTGCTGTTTTAGCAGAGTTTCACGGGGAAAAATATTTAGAAGATAGATAATAATTTTTATTGCAAGATAGTGATTATATAGATATTGTGAATCAATGGATAGCAGGAACATGATTGGTGATCACACGGCTGGATGGAAGAGGGGGTGGCTTGATCCTGATAATGAGTCAAGCGCCAAATCAAGGTATCCACTGTGAAGGATCATCATCTGTTCATGTTGATGAATTTGGTAATTTGAGTTGACTTCCTAGTCTGGCTTTGGGTGACCAGATAATCAGATTGCAGGTCACAAACCCGCTTGGTTGGAACCTTGCTGGCAGGTTGAGCCTGCAGTTTTGACACCCCCCTGGCTGAAGGTTGGCCTTCTCTGGGGGCAGGTTGTCAGGGAGGTTGTCAGGAGCCTGGGCACCATATTGAACCAGTTGTTGTTTGGTGGTAAGAAGGGCGGTTTCTTGTTGTTTCTGTCTTGTTTTGCAGGGTTGTAGGCAGTTGTGGTGTAAGGTCTTGTCTTGCTTGCGTTTCCCAAGCCCTTGCACAAGGTTAGTGTTATTGTTGTTTACCTTTAGAATGATTGCTAGCCCTACTTTTTTGGGTTGTAGTTTGCTTTTGTCAACATTCATGACCCAGACTTTGTCCCCAACTTCATGTCTCTGGCAGATGGGAACAAAGGTCTTTTGTAAGTGTTCCTTTTCTTTGGTTGCTTGTTTGCTGTTGGCTTCTATTACTTGAGGATCTGAGCAAGGGGGGACTTGACTTGGAATTTCCAGTTTGGGTCCTGTCAATGCTTGAATGATATTTGGCTGTGTGCCGTATACCAGTTCAAACGGGCCTTTTCCAGTGGATATGTTCACTTGGGTTTGGAACACAAGTAATGCAGTTGGTAGCTGCTTATACCAGTCTTCAGGTCTCCTGGCGGTGAGTTTGGCTATGGCTTGCACAAGGCTACCATTAAGCTGCTCTACGCGTCCATTGGCCTGTTGATTGTATGGTGTTGTGACAGTGTGTTTGACCCCATTTTGGTGAGGTACACGTTGGTGTCTTCAGAAGTCAATTATTTGCCTCCATTGGTTATCAGGAGTTCTGGCTTTCCAAACCTGCTGATTATTTCCTTGCCAATGAATTGTCAGACGTCATTACTGGTGTGTGTTTTCACCGTTTGGGCTAATGGCCACCTTGTCACAAAATTGATGGCTGTGATGATGTATTTTTTGTTGTTGTGCTTTCCTGGCATGGGGCCCACAATGTCAAGAGCCCATACTTTGAACGGTAGTTGGGTTTGCATAGGGAGTACAGACTTAGGCGGGGTTTTGCTTTTGGCAAACTTTTTGCAGACTGCGCACTGTTCTAACACTTCCTGGACATCGCGGTATAAGGTTGGCCACCAGGCTTTATGCTTTAGGAATTTGTATAGGTTTTGGCTCTTAGTATGTCCAAGATCTCTGTGGTAGCAAAGAATGGTATCAACTCATTGATGTGTGAGGATGTAGGGAATGGTTGTACCATCTGACATTTTTCTGTGAAGAGTCCCGTATATGTCAGCAAAAAGATGTTCATTCTTGATGACTGTTTCTTTGGTGATATTGGTTGTGCCTGCAGGGAACCCTTTGTCTTTTGTACGTAGCACTAGAAGAGGCCAGTCTGGGTTGAGCCCATTCTTTCCCCTAGAAGCGTGGACATACAGATGGGACAGGGCGTCCACCATGGCAAGCTTGGCCCTGGGCTTATACTGGATGAGCATGTTAAACCTTTCTAAGATTTCCATCCACCATGCTTGGCGGCGTGACAGGTTTGCTTGTGTCTTGAAGTAGATGAGAAACTTATGATCAGTTAGTGCTGTGAATTCTTCCTGCCATTCCAGGTAACAGCGCCATTTGACTAGGCAGTGTATGATGGCCAACAGTTCTTTGTTGTGGATAGGGTATTGACACTTGCCATCTGTCAATTTTTGTGATTCATAAGCTATGAGCAGGAAGTCATTATGACTATTCTTAATTTGTAGTACTCCCCCAATGGATGCATCTGAAGCGTCAGTTTCCATCTGGTACTCTACGTCTCATTTGGGGTATTGTAAGATGGGAGCTGTTGTGAGTTTTTCCTTGAGACGTCTAAAACAGAGGTCATGTTGGGGGGTCCTTACAAACTTGGACTTGGCGCCTGTTATGGCGGACAAGGGGGGCAGACAAGACGCCACAGTTGGGTATGAAGCGTCGTACATAGGCCACCATTCCCAAGAAGATGTGGAGTTCTGATTTGTCCTTGGGGGGTGGCATCTTGCAGATGGCTTGTATCTTCTGGCTGTTGGGTTTGATCCTGTCTTTTGAGACTATGTATCCCAAGAAGGGTAGTTGCTCTTGGAAGAACTAGCATTTGGAGGGCTTGGCCAATAGTTTGTGCCATGCCAGGGTTGCAAAGACTTCCTCCAGGTCTTTGTGGTGCTGTTCCACCAAGGGGCTGTAGACAATAATATTGTCCATGTACACTAGGGGGTGTTTGCCTATGTGTGGCGCAAACACTTTGTTCATGAAGGTTACAAAGGTGGACAGGGCATTGGTCATGCCAAAGTTGAGTACCACTCATTTATAGGAACCGTACTTGGTCCGGAAGGCTGTATTGGGGATGTCTTCCTCCTTGATACAAATCTGATTGTAGCCTGCAGTTAGATAAATCTTGGAGAAGATGGAGGCTCCTCCCAAGGCGTCAAAGAGATCATTGATTAGTGGCAATGGGTAACAATTCTTAATGATGACTTTGTTCAAGGCGCAGTATTCTTTGACCAGGTGTAAGGTACCATCCTTTTTAGCCACAAAAAATACAGCGGCCCCAAAGGGAGACTGTGAGGGGCGGATAAGTCCTTTTTCCAGTGCCTCCTTGAGATAGGCGCGCAGGGCGTTTTCCTTGTTTGGTATCAGCCTGTAAATGGAGCGTGCCTTGGGTACAGCTCCCTTGAGTTGGATAGAGTATTGGATGTGCTTCTCAGGGGGTAACCCAGGTAACACTTCTTTAAAGATTTCTGGGTGACAGGCCACAATGTTGCAATCTTGCGGTGTGGAGGTGTCCTGGTGGTCCTTGAAGTGTATGATTTTATACTGGCAGGAGTCCCAGTCAATTGCTTTCAGGTTTTCCTTCTTTTCCAAAGTCTCTGTGATGCATAAAAAGACGTGGTCTCATAGAAGTTGGTCTACAGAGTCCAGATAGATTTGGTGGTTGACATCTTCACGCTTGATGGTCAATACTGAGGTCGCCCAGTCCACGTGGGGGTTGTTTTTCTGTAACCAGTCTAGCTCCAGTACAATGTCAAACTTAGGGAAGTCAATGATGGGACCTTGGATGGTGGAGTGGAGGTTCTCAAGCATGACGGAGAAGGGAGCAGTTTCCTTCATCACGGCAATGTGGTGTTCATCAGCCAGGACCACGTTTTTAATCTGCAAAGGATTAGTGGCCAGCTTGAATTTATCCATAAAGCTGCTGTTGACTAAAGTTCAATCTGCGCCCAAGTCCAGGAGTGCTGAGCCTGTGTAACTGCAAAAGCGGAAAGGGTAAGTCATCAATTTATTGGGTTGTCTGACAATGGTGTATAGTACCGGGTCTTCTGAGGGAACTTGGATCATTGGACATTGGTCCACGTCCTTGGGTCAGCATCCATTGTTGGGCGAGTCAGGAGTTGCATGGGAAGAGCTTGGCTTGCTTAGTTCTCTCCCCGGGCTTTTCCCTCATCTTGGTTGCCTTGGGTGGCGGTGACACGGAAATGGGTACAATTTGACTGGTTGTTATTTCCATTCCCATTCCCATTCAAACCCGTGGGTTTGTGGTTGTGGTTGTTGCTGTTGCCTCCAGGAGGTGGTTGAGAGGAGTGCCTGCTTGGATGGGAGTCCTTGGGCCTTTCTTGTTTCCCATTCTGTGCCTTGTGTAGAGCGTTGGATGTTTGTTCCGCTTTTTCTGCTTCACAATACAGGCTTTGCAGGTTGGTCACCTGGTCCAGGTTCACATTTCTCATCACGTGCAACTTGAGAGCGTTTTAGTACATGAGGTGTGTTGCTGGGGTGTCAAAGGCCATGTCAGATGGGGCACAGAGACGGAGTTTCTTGTAGGCACGGGTGAGTTCTTTAATGGTGCCTGTCTGGGTCAGGTTCTTTACTTGGCGTATGATCATGAGCGCTGTATCCTTAAGCACAAATCTTGCCAAGAAGTCCTGTTTGAAGGTGTCCCAGTTCTTGTCAGTGTGCTCTTTGTGCCACTTGTCACACCAGGTGCCAGCGTCATGGGTCAGGCAAATGGAAATCTCTGCAATCTAAAATTGCTGTGAGCATTCCATCTGAGCAAGCTTGCTTTGAGCGGACTGAATCCATGCGGCAGCATTGTTGTTGTTGGCCCCTTCAAAAGGCTCCAAGGCGGCGCTGCAAAGTCTTTGTGCAACATAGGCGGGCATGGTGGTTTTGTCAGCTGGTTGTGGCATCAAGGATAGAGCATGAAAGAACCCTTGGGCGGACAGGGCGTTGAAGGCGGGTAGCAGGATGACTGTGTTTTGGTAGAGGACAAAACCATCAGGTATCTTGGTACCAGGGGTATATGGAGTCCAGTTGGGCAGGAGGCCATACATGATTCTGTCAAGGATTTGTTGGCCGCGGCGTGTGCGGGCAACAGGCGGAATTTTTCAAGATAAGGTAGGATGGAGAACCTACCTGTGCTACTAATGCTGTAACTGTGCTGTTTTAGCAGAGTTACACAGGGAAAAATATTTAGAGGATAGATAATAATCTTTAATGCAAGATAGTGATTATATAGCTATTGTGAATCAATGGATAGCAGGAACATGATTAGTGATCACACGGCTGGATGGAAGAGGGGGTGGCTTGATCCTGATAATGAGTCAAGTGCCAAATTGGGGTATCCACTGTAAAGGATCATCATCTGTTCATGTTGATGGATTTGGTAATTCAAGTTGACTTCCTAGTCTGGCTTTGGGTGACCAGATAATTGGATTGCAGGTCACAAACCTGCTTGGTTGGAACCTTGCTGTTGGTTCAAGCCTGCGGTTTTGACATTAATTTAGTTATTCTGGTCCTGGTACAATTCAAACCCAACCAGCCCCCTTGTCTTTCTAGTGAATGTTGAAACAGCTAGATTGACCTGCCAACAAGGTTCCAACTAAGAGGGTTTGTGACCTGCAATCTGACTTCCCTGTGACCTGTGCCCAAACAAGGAAATTTAATCAAATTCCCAAAAACAACATCATGAAAAAACAACAATCCTATTTGGTGGATGACTCAATTTGGCACCTGACCCTTTACCAGGAACAAACCATCCCCTTTACCATTCAACTGAATGATCTACATAATCATGTTCCTCTTAAGATGAATCACAACAACTATATAATCCCTGTCTCTAAATATAGATAATTATCTAGTTTCCAAATATTTCCCCCTTGTAACTCTGCTAAAAATCACAGTTAAAACATTGGTAGCAGAAGTAGGCTTTAAATCCTACTTTCACCCAAAATTCTGCCTGTTGCCTGTACTTGCTGCAGGCAAATTTTTTTCAAAAGAATCATGCCTGGCCTCTGTGGGGTTCCTGGTTGCCAGTCCCCAGAGTGTGTCCTGGGTCATAGCCAGGGACCAGCTTGGAGGAGTTGTCATTCCCCAGCAGTGGTGAGTGGTTGGTTAGTAGCTTGTACTTAGCCTTCATAACTGTAAACTCTTCCAGCACCTTTCCAATTACTAGGCAAGCATCCCCACCATGCACCTGTACTTTGGCGGGCGCTAACCCCTATGTGGGCCTGTACCAATCCTATAACAACCTAGTAAACTCATTTCCTATAAACCCCCTTCCCCTATCTATCTTCTCCAGATGCCTAGTTAATCTTTCCCACTCCTCCTTGGAAGACTTAATAGTGGCAAATCTCCTACAACTCTGACAATATTTATCTTCTTCCCATTGGCTAGGGTAAAAGATATGGGGTAGCTCACTCATAGAGCTTGTACTTTGATCACTGGAAAATCTGGGCAGGGATTTTAATAGGCCTATATTCATAGTCATAAGGAAGATCCCCTTAGAAAAATTCTGATATAATGCCTGAGTGAGGGAAAAATATGGGTTTGACAATACTTGGAGTCCTACAACAATCTCTTGCACTCCTTGTGCTTGGTCTTAGGCTCCTGCACCTTTATCTTGAGCTCCTGGGTTCTGTTCTAGCTCTGACTCCTTATCCTTAGCTCTGGCTTCTTTTTCTTGGGCTTCTGCACCTTTAGCTTGGTCTACAGCTTCTTCTGTAGTCCTTTTGACCTTTGAAATCCACTTGATTCAGTCCCTGAAGAGTCTCAGACAGCTCTTCCTTTTATAGCTCCTTGTTTCAGACCAAAATCTCTCTCAGAACTCTTGTTTTTTGAAGATAAACTATCTTTTTTTTCTTCCTCTAAAATATATTAAACTTTAAAACTTACTTCAGCCAATACAAGCCCTGGATTTTCTGCTTCTGCTCCTCATTTTTTAGGCTTTAACTCTCAAGTTAAAGCCCTCAAAACAATGATTAAATAAACTCTGTCTTGCAGCCAATCATACACCTCAATTTAACTATTTTTTCAAACAGTTCACCCAAATGACTTGCTCTTGATAATGGTTTTACCCAAAGCTGTCTTACTCCAGATAAAACAACTGCTTTACATTTTGAACGGGTTTGCTGTAATTCCCACCACGTTTCTCCAGCAAATCTTGAGCACTTTTACCTATGTTTTACTTAGGGGATTTAAAACCATCAATTCTTCAATGTTTCTCTGAGTTTATCCGCATTTTCTACAACTTTTTGCAACTTTGAACTCACCTGTTGTTTGCCTTTTGCTTCTCCTAGTTGTTCTCAGCAAAATCTGCTTATTTGCCCTTACAGTTTCTCTGTCCTGTTTCTGGCCTCTTTCCGGCTCCTTTCTGCTCAATTCAAACTTAATAAATTTACAGTTTAAACCCTGTAAATAATTTCTTTCTCTATTTCCTTCTATTCACATGATAGTTTAATTTTTTATATCATATCTTAGTGTCAAAACTGCAGGCTTGACCCGCCAGCAAGGTTCCAACCAAGCGGGGTTGTGATCTGCAATCCAATTACCCAGTCACTCAAAGCCAGACTAGGAAGTCAACTCAAATTACCAAACCCAACAACATGAACAAATGATGATCCTTTATGGTGGATACCTTGTTTTGGCGCTTGACTCATTATCAGGATCAAGTCACCCCCTCTGCCATCCAGCCGTGTGATCAACAATCATGTTCCTGTTATCCTTGATTCACATTGACTATATAATCACTATCTCACAATAAAGATTATTATCTAGTTTCTAAATATTTTTCCCCTAGTAAATCTGCAAAAAAACACAGTTACAACATTGGTAGCACAGATAGGTTCTCTATCCTACCTTATCTTAAAAAATTCTGCCTGTTGCCTGCACACGCTGCAGCCAACAAATCCTTGGCAGAATTATGTCTGGCCTCCCGCCTGACTAGACTCTGTACACCCCTAGTACCAAGATACCTGATAGCTTTGTCCTGTACCAGAACACAGTGATCCTACTACCCTCCTTCAACGCCATGTCCACGCAGGGCTTCTTTCAGGCTCCCTCCTTGATGCTGCAACCAGCCGATAAAAGCACCATGTCTGCCTACTTTTTCTAAAGACTACAAAGCACCACCTTGGAACCTTTTGCTGGGGCTAACAATGACAACACTGACGCATGGATCCAGTCTGCCCAGAGCAAGCTGGCCCAGATGGAATGCCCACAGCAATTTTGGATTTCAGAAATTTCCATTTGTCTGACCCATGGAGCTGGCACCTGGTGAAATAAGTGGCACAAGGAACACACCAAAAAGAACTGGGATACCTTCAAGCAGGACTTCCTATCAAGATTTGTTCTTAAGGACACAGCACTCATGATAATATGCCAAGTAAAGAACCTGACCCAGACAGGCACTGTGAAGGAACTCACCTGCGCCTACAAGGAACTCTGACTTTGTACACCATTTGATATGGCCTTTGACACCCCAGCCACACACCTCATGTACTACAAAGACCTCAAGTTGCATGTGATGAGACATGTAAACCTGGACCTGGTGACCAACCTGCAAAGCCTTTACCGTGAAGCGGAGAAAGCAGAACAAACCTCCAATACACTTCATAAGGCAAAAACTGGTAAAAAAGAAAGACCCAAGGATTCCCATCCAGGCGGGCGCTCCACTCAACCACCCCTGGAGGCAACAGGAATAACACCAACCACAAACCCACGGGTTTGAATGGACATGGAAATGGAAACAATGGCCAGTTAAATCATACCCATTTACGTGTCACCACCACACAAGGCAACCAAGACAAGGGAAAAGCCCAGGGAGAGCACTAAGCAAGCTAAGCTCTCCCCACACAACTCCTGACTTGCCCAATGATGAGTACCAAACCAAGAATGTGGACCAATGCCCAATGATCCAGGCGCCCTTGGAGGACCTGGTACTGTACATCATTGCCAGACATCCCAATAAACTGATGTCCTATACTTTCCACTTTTGAAGTTACACAGGCTCAGCACTCCTAGATTTGGGTGCAGATCAAACCCTGGTCAACAGTAGCTTTGTGGATAAGTTCAACCTGGCCACTAATCCTTTGCAGATTAGAAATGAGGTACTGGCTGACAAACACCACATCACTGTAAAAAAGGAAACTGCCCCCTTCTCTGTCATGCTTGAGAACCTCCACTCCACCATCCAAGGTCCCGTCATTGACTTCCCAAAGTTTGACATTGTGCTGAGGATAGACTGGTTACAAAAAAACAACCCTCACGTAGACTGGGTAACCTCAGTGTTGACTATCAAGTGTGAAGGTATCAACCACCAGATCTACCCTGACTCTGTGGACCAACTCCTACGGGACCACGTCTTTGTACACATCACAGAGACCTTGGACAAGAAGGAAAACCTGAAGGCATTTGACTAGGACTCCTTCCAGTACAAGATCATACATTTCAAAGATCACCAGGATACCTCCACGCCTCAGGATTGCAAAATTTTGGCCCACCATCCAGAAATTTTCAAGGAAGCACTCCCTGGGCTGCCCCCTGAGAAGCACATTCAGCACTCCATCCAACTTAAGGGGGCTGTACCCAAGGCGCGCCCTATCTACTGGCTGACCCCAAATGAAGACAACACCTTGAACGCCTACCTCAAAGAGGCCTTGGAGAAAGGACTTATCTGTCCCTCAAAATTTCCTTTTGGGGCCGCCGTATTCTTTGTGGCCAAGAAGGACAGCACCTTACGCCTGGTCACAGACTACCAAGCCCTAAAAAAAGTTACCATCAAGAATTGTTATCCAATACCACTGATTGAAAATCTCTTTGACACCTTGGGAGGAGCCACAGTCTTCTTCAAGATTGATCTTACTTCAGGCTACAACCAAATTTGCATCAAAGAGGAAGACATTCCCAAAACAGCCTTCTACACTAAATATGGCTCCTACAAATGTGTGGTGCTCAACTTTGGCATGACCAATGCCCCGTCCACCTTTGTAACCTTCATGAACAAAGTATTTGCGCTGCACATAAACAAGCACGCCCTAGTGTACCTGGACAACATTTTTGTCTACAGCCCCTTGATGGAAAAACACCACAAGGACCTTGAGGCAGTCTTTACCACCTTAGCACAACATAAACTGTTAGCCAAACCCTTCAAGTGCCAGTTCTTCTGCAAGCAACTACCCTTCCTGGGACACATAGTCTCAAAGGACGGCATCAAACCCAACAGTCAAAAGATACAGACCATATTCAAGATTCCACCACCCAAGGATAAAGTGTAACTCCACACCTTCTTGGGAATGGTGGCCTATGTACGCCACTTCATACCTGACTGTGGCGTTTTGACTGCCCCCTTATCAGCCATAACAGGTGCCAAATCCAAGTTTTTGTGGACCCCCAACATGACCTCTGTTTTAGATGCCTCAAGGAGAATCTCATGACAGCTCCCATCCTAAAATACCCCAATTGTGACAGGAAATACCAAATGGAAACCAACGCCTCAGATGCATCCATTGGGGGAGTACTACAAATTAAGAATAGTCACAATGACTTCCTGCTCATAGCTTATGAATCACAAAGATTGACAGATGGCAAGTGTCAATACCCTATCCACAACAAAAAACTGTTGGCTATTGTGTACTGCCTAGTCAAATGGCGCTGTTACCTAGAACAACAGGAAGAATTCACAGTATTAACCGACCACTAGTTGCTCATCTATTTCAAAACTCAAGCAAATCTGTTGCGCTGCCAAGCCCGCTGGATAGAGCTGTTGGAGAGGTTTAAAATGCTCATCCAGTACAAATCTGGGGCCAATCTTGCCATGGCAGACACCCTGTCCCGCCTATATGTCTGTGTTTCTAGAGGAGAAAATGGGCTTGACTCAGACTGGCCTCTTCTAGTACTACAAACAAAAGACAAAGGCTTCCCCCTGGCACAACAGACATAACAAAGGAAACAGTTATCAAAAATGAACACCTATTTGCTGATGTATATGAGACCCTACATAGAAGGATGTCTGACGTTACAACCATTCCCTACATCCCCACACATCAGCAAGTAGACACTATCCTACGCTATCACAGAGACCTTGGACATACAAAGAGCCAAAACCTATATGAGTTCTTCAAGCACAAGGACTGGTGACCAACCCTATATTGCAATGTTCAAGAAGTTCTGGACCAATGTGAAGTATGCAAAATGTTTTCCAAAAGCAAAACCCCTCCAAGGTCAGTACTCCCCATCCACACACAACTACCTTTCAAAGTATGGGCTCTTGACATTGTTGGCCCCATTCCAGGAAAACTCAATGACAAGAAATACATCATCACCACCATTGATTTTGCTACAAGATGGCCAGTAGCCCAAGCAGTAAGGGCACCCACTGGCAATGATGTACAATAATTTATTGACAAAGAGATAATCAGAAAGTTTGAAAACCAGAACTCCTGATAACCAATGGAGGAAAAGAATTAACCTCCAAAACCACCAATGTATACCTCACAAAAAATGGGGTCAAACACACTGTAACAACACCATACCACCCACAGGCCAATGGATGTGTAGAGCGGCTTAATGGTAGCCTTGTGCAAGTCTTAGTCAAACTCACCGCTGGGAGACCTGAAGACTGGTATAAGCAGCTACTAACTGCATTACTTGTGTGCCAAACCTGAGTGAACAGATCCACTGGAAAAAGCCTGTTTGAGTTGGTATACAGCACACAGCCAAATATCATCCAAGCATTGAAAGGACCTAAACTGGAAATTCCAAATAAAGTCACCCTCGCTCAGACCCTCAAGTGATAGAGGCCAACAGCAAACAAACAGAAAAGGAAAACAAACGTCTGCAAAAAACCTTTGTCCCTATCCAAAATAGACATAAAGTTAGGGACAAAGTTTGGGTCATGAACATTGACAAAAGCAAACTACAACCCAAGAAAGTAGGGCCACAATCATTCTAAAGGTAAACAACAATAACACTTACCTTGTGCAAGGGCTTGGGAAACGTAAGCAAGACAAGACCTTACACAATGTTTGTCTGAGACCCTGCAACACAAGACAAAAACAACGAGAAACCGCCCTGCCTGCCACAGAACAACAATTGGTCCAGTACAGCACCCAGGCTCCTGACAACCTCCCTGACAACCTGCGCCCAGAGGAGGCTGACTTTCAGTTGGGGTGTGTGTCAAAACTGCAGGCTCAACCCATTAGCAAGGTTCCAACCAAACGGGTTTGTGACCCACAATCTGATTACCTGGTCACTTGAAGCCAGACTAGAAAGTCAACTTGAATTACCAAATCCAACAACATGAACATATGATGATCCTTTATGGTGGATACCTTGTTTTGGCGCTTGACTCATTATCAGGATCAAGCCACCCCCATCTGCCATCCAACCGTGTGATCAACAATCATGTTCCTATTATCCTTGATTCACATTGACTATATAATCACTATCTTGCATTAAAGATTATTATCTAGTTTCTAAATATTTTCCCCCTTTACTTCTGCTAAAACAGCACATTTACAACATTAGGCAGCATAAAATCCTTATTCAACTGCTTCTTATATTAATATTTCCTCTCCTGTCACAGTAGGTTCCATCATTCCAGGAATTATCTGCATAAGCAAGAAGGCTCAAAAAGCCAGGAAACCTTTATCAAAAGTGACCAAGTTAACGGATTTAAATCAAACAGTTGATCAAAAATGGGTTATGGCTGATTCAGTCTGTCAGCTGAAACCAGTTCCTCCTTGCAAATTGACATTGATAAATTAGCGTAATTTGAAGGTCACCTAATATGAGCTTGTTAATCAGCATGGTTGTCAGAAACTGGTCACACAAGGATTCTTTGCAACCTGGACCAGATACTTACTTGACAATGTGGAAAAAATAGGAGGTCAAGACTCAGGTGGTATTGCTTAGTCAATTTTCTGATATATATTGAATAATTTTCACTGTTTCAACTCTAAGAGTTGAGTCCTCCCAAAATTTTACTCAATAAAAATAATTTATCCCCAGTTCTAATTTACTTTTCAAAATGTATCCTGTAGTTGGGTTGTTACAATATATTCTGTACAATCTGATTCTAAACCAAATAATTTCTGGAAGATGAGGTCCTGCAGTTGGAACTTTGTTGTTGGTGCCACCCAATGTTAATTTTGTGCCAACCAATTTTGAAGCTTCCCCCCATTCTTGAAACTGGAAATTGTGTTGCCTCCCAATGTCCAGAATTTTAATCTGAAGATTTTTTGATGTTGTCTCAGGCCATTTATCTTGGGCTAATTTGTTTAGGATTAATTGTTCTGCTTAATCCTGGTATTACAATTGGAAATTTTACAAAAATATATTTGAAGCCACGTTGGTGGTTAATCATTAATTCTATGTGAATTTGGGTGAAAATTTCCCATCACTTAGAAACAGCTTCATGCTATCCTACAATTTCCGTTGCATTACTCAACTCTTCTACATCTGAGTTTTTGGAAGAAGTTTGTCATGAATTTGTGTTTCTTTTCTCCTACTCTGTTGAGATATCTGCGTTTACCATGTTTATTTGTATCAGGTTTTTTCTGAGCTTTCAGTTTGGGCTTTTCTTTAATTTGTGGTTTCCATCTCCAGTTGCAGTTGTTCAGACTGGATCTTCTGTTTCCTATTTCTGTTGTGTCATGTCATTTTGGCATCCAGATTATTTTCCTGCTCCACCCACTGATGAGATTTAATGTGAAGTTTTGTCAGCATTATCATTCTATTCCAGTTAAAGCCTTAGTCATAAATCCCAAGTTTATATGTGATGACAAAGGTTTCTGAGGATGCTTGTGAATGGTTGTTGTCTGCAGTGGAGCGCAATCCACGTATTTTAACTGAGAGTGCATCTCTATACCCTTTGTTAAAAAATTTGTGTGTATCTATTCAGGAGCTCAAAGTATATCGTAAGCTGTACACCTTCCATCAGGGTACAACTCTGCTTTCAATATTCCTTCCTCAGTTTCTTGCCTACTGCCATACAATTGATGTTCCCAAGGTGAATAAACTCTCAGTGTTGTGGTTACCAGTTGACCAGACTGCCCAGGATTTGGCGGTTTGGGATTCCCTGTTAACCACAACTGAGGCCCTGGTAAACCAAATTCTTTCTCTGGTATCAAATCCGTCCACTTCCAAGCAAGGTACATTGGTAATTGAGGACAAATCTGCTGCGCGCTCCTGGTTTTCTGGTCCTTGCTCCATGGTAGTTCCTTCAAACCAAAGCCAGGATTGTTCTCCCCCTAGCTTGTCTAAGTTGCAATTGGCAGTGATGAACAAACCCGCTGATGTAAAGGAAGCCCCATTAGTGTCCAGTCCTGATAGTTCCTTGGCAACGCTTCAGCATGTTGTACATGTAAAGCTTTCTGTTGTTACATCCAAAGAGTTGCCCCTTGTTCCCATTGATTGTGATCATCCTGTTCTTCCAACTGCTGTCCAAGAGATGATTGAGCGTTACTTCCATGAGCATCCTGCCTCCTTAGCTGCTGTCTGTACCGCCAAAGAGAAGCAGGACCCTGCCAAGATTGCCACCTTTGCAGCAAATAAATCTACTTCTGGTTACTTCTTGTTTTATGGTAGCATTGATAACGGCCAGACTATCTATCAGCCAGCCATTTTGTTGGATACAGGTGCTTCCAAGAACTTCATGAGTGTGGAGACTGCAGACTTGCTAAAACTCAAGTACCACCCTGGAATGCTTGTTAGGGGTGAAAACTGTCAAATTTTTCCCTCTTTCCAGCTTAAGAAGCCAGTGACATTTGTAGTTGCGGGTCAGTCTTTTAATACAAGGTTCTCCATTTGCTCCACCCTTATGTATCCTATTATCTTGGGTGTGGGTTGGTGGAGAGATCATAATGTATCCACCTTACTGAAAGAAAATGTGTTGCAGGTGAAACGCTCTTTGGGTATTTCTATTTGTGTTCTGCTGTTAGGTATGTCCAAAATGGAGCAATCCTCTCAGACTATTCAATTGGTTCCTGTCCCTGTCCCTGCAAGTTTGGATTTACCAGAATGTTTACAGCCCTGGTCTGTGGCGTTGTAAAGACCCAACAATTGGGAAAGTATTTTAGAAAAATAAGGTACCAAGTTGGCAACTTGGAAACCTGTGGGCGCCGTCACAATGGGATAGACCAGCATCATCCATCTGAAGGCCTTGGCGTGTACGTTATAACATTTGAAATTACTGGCAAAATACATAAGTACATACTATACACAGGTGTATATAGCTAAGAACTGGGTGGAGTGGGGCAACATCAGTGTGGGCCAGAAGTACTGCTTGGAGGAGTTTAGCTGCGCTGGCTCCTTGTAGATATACTTGCCGGGTGGTTTATTGAAAAGTCCATGCTGGTGATTGTATTGGGGACCCCCAATCCCTAGGCAGGCTGTGAGAACAGCTGAGAAGATTAAATGGTTCATTTTCTGATCCTGGGGAAGGGCAAACAAATCTTAGTGTCTTTAACTTTCTTGTAGGGTAAAGTTCTGATTGATTTATGTGATACTATTGAGGGTAATTTCACTCAATGATAGCACAAACTATCATCAAGTGAATTGGCTTTATTATATACTATCCTTCTTGTGGTGGCATGAATAGAGTAAAACACTGGACAGGGAACCCCAAACACTTGGTGTTGTCTGGAATTCCCTTTTGGGAGGGAAATTGGAAGTGGTTTGCAGGCAATGAATTGTTACTTATGGGCTTGCATTGGCTTAGAGTATCATTGTATGCTTTTATGCATCCAATTTTGAATTCTGCAGTTAATGCAGGAATGGGTGGGTTGAGCAGCTTGTCAGCCCCTCCCAAATTTGGTAGATTCCAAATTTGGGCAGCAGTTCCCCCTCTATTTGGGGTTTGGGAAATTACCTTTTTAGGCTTCCCCATTTGGTGGGCTGGCTGGCGGGAGTGGGTGGGCAGGGGCTGGCAGCCGGCCGGCTGCGTGGCCCGTGGGCAGGGTATAAAACCCGTCCAATTAAATTTTTTATTTTTAATTCCCGTTTTCTTGGCTCGGCCTTTTGCAGCATTTTCCCCAATAAGGGGGAACTGCTGCAATTTTTTATTTTGTTTATTGAGTCCAATTGTAAACAAAATATTTTTCTGAACCAAGGTGTTGTCAGGAATATTCCTGACAGTCACTTCTCCTTCCCTTCTTGGCAGACCTGTCCGTTGGCAGTACTGGGCAATAAGGTCAGGAGCGTTGGCAAGGTTCTTTACAGGTTCCCATGAATTTGATTCTGGTGGGTACCCTACCCATGAAACTAGGTACTGGACCTGGTTGCAAACTTTTCTGTATCCTATTATGGCCTCCACTTCCCACTCTGGGGTGTGTTGTAGGATTGTTGGCAGGGAGTTGCTGTCTTTAGTCTGATGCACGTGGGGGCTTCATCTTTCTGACTCTAATTTGGATACATGGAAGACGTTGTGGGCACTAGAGCAATCAGGGAGCTGTACTCTGTATGTTGTGTCAGAGATTTGCTGGAGTACTTTGAGGGACCCAATGCGGCAGGGTCCTAGCTTTCTACCCACTTGGTTAATCTTGAGGTTCTTGGTGTCAAGGTATACATTAGAACCTACTTTGAACTCTGGGTTGGCACGCCAGTGTTTGTTGGCTTGGACCTTGTACTTCTTTTAGGCATCTCTGAGGTTAGTCTGTAGATGTTTCTAGGTATCCCTTAGGTTTTGGAAGTACTTGTTGACTTGGAGGTACTGTCCCTGGGCAGCCTTTAGTGGGAATTCCTTGCGGAGAGAAACTGTAGTTGGCTGTGAATGGGGACATCTTGGCTCCTGAGTGGTAAGAACTGTTGTAGCTAAACTGGGCCAAGGGTAGTAGTTCCGCCCAATTATCCTGCTTAGTGTTGACATAGGTGCAGAGGTAAGTTTCCAGTATCTTGTTAACTCACTTTGTTTGACCATTGGTTTGAGGTTGGAAGGCTGTTGACAGGTTAAGTTTTACTTGGAGTTGTCACATTATTTTACCCCAGAATTTGAAAGTGAACTGGGTTCCTCTGTCTGAGACAATGTCTTTGGGGAGATCATGGTGGCAGTAGATGTGGTTAAGGAATAACCAAGCCATGGCGGTGGACAATATTCCTGATGAACAAGCAATGAACTCTGCGGCTTTGGTGAGGCAGTCCACAATAACCAGAATCCCTGTGAACCCTTGAATGGGAGGTAAGTCTGTAATGAAGTCCATGGAGATAGATTCCCATGGCATGGATGGGATTGGGAGGGGTTGAAGCAACTCCTGTGGCTTCTGTGTGGAGTGTTTGTTCCTCATACATGAGACGCATTGTGAGATGTAATCTTTCACTTGGGGAAACATGGATGGCCACCAGTAGCTGATTTGAAGACGCGCCATAGTTTTCTTGATTCTTCCATGACCACCTAGCGGGGAGTCATGTAACTCCTGTAGGACCTGATTATGAAATGCTCCTGGGGGGTACCACCAATCTATTGAGTCTGTAAAGGAAGCCCTTGTGGATAGAGTAGTTGGGGTTGGGTTTTGCAGAGTTCATTTTGGCAATTAGGTCTTGGATGAGTGGGGAGTCCTTCTGGGCATTCTTCACCTTCTCCTCCAAGGATGACAGTGGTTGGGAGGCCCCAAGGACGGCCATTAAGAACTGGTTGGTGTCTAGGACTGGTTGGGTGTTGAAGTGGCTGTATGACTGGTCTCTGTCATTGTGGTCTTCTTGTCTGCTAAGGGCGTCTGGTGCGTTGTTGGTGTGCCCTGGGATTTAACTGAACTTGAAGTTGTAGGAGGACAAATCCAGAGCCCATCTGGCAAGTTGTTGGCAGATCTTCTTCTTTTCTGTGAAGTATAAAAGGTTCCTATGATTGGTACAGACAATGACAGTGTGTTTGACTCCTTCTAAGTATTGTCTCCAGTGTTTGAAAGCTTTAACTATGGCCATGAGTTCCTTTTTGTACATATTGTAATTTTGTTTACAATCCAGCAGCTTCTTAGAGAAGTATGCCACAGGGTGGTATACTCCAGGCTCCCTTTCCTGAAGCAAGACTGCGCCCAAGGCAAAGTCTGAAGCGTCAGTCTCCAAAAAAATTGGAGCTTGAGGTCAGGTTATTGGATTACTGGGGCTGTTGTGAAGGCAGTTTTAGGGGTCTCAAATGATTTCTGTGCCTCCTCTGTCCAAGTGTAAGGTACAATTTTGGCAGTCAAGGACGTGAGGGGCTCCGCTATCTTTGAAAAATTCTTAATGAACTTACGGCAAAAGTTAGCCAACCCTAGGAAACCTCTCAGTTTTGATTGGGTGTCTGGGATCTGCCATTTGATTACCGCTGCAATTTTGGATGGCGCAATGGCAAAGCCGCCTTTATGGATTGTGTACCCCAGGAATTCTACCTCTGGTTTGAGGAATTCACATTTCTCCTTTTTGCAGAATAGCTTGGCCTGGCGTAAGCGTTCCAGGACCTTCTTCAGGTCACAGAGGTGTGAGGCTTCATCCTTGGAATACACTAGAATGTCATCTAGGTAAACCACTACACAGACATACAGGAGGTCAAAGAGGTTTAGTTCATCAGGGCTTGAAAGGCAGAGAGTGCATTGTAGAGTCCAAAGGGCATGACCAGGTACTTGTAAAGGCCAAAGACTGTTCTGACTGCTGTTTCCCACTTTTCTTCTTCTGCATTTTGGACCTGATTGTAGGCATTGTGGAGGTTGAGTTTGTAAAATACATAGGCTCCTGTCAGGCAATCTTTTAATTTCTCTGCGGAGAGAACTGGGTAGAAATCCTTCACTGTGATGGCATTGAGCGGACTGTAGTCTACACATGGTTGTAGTCCTCCATCCCCTTTATTAACAAAGAAGATTGGTGAAGAGCAGGAGGATTGAGATTGTCTCATGTGTTCTTTGGTCATTAGGTCAGAGATGTATTATTTTAGTACCAGACCTTGTGCATGTATGGTGGGGTAAACCTTTCCCCATTTTGGGGTTTATCCAGGTAGAAGGTCAATTCTGAGGTCCCTTGCTCTTTGTTCATGGAGACCTTGCATTGGGATTTTTCTAAAGACGTTGGTGTACTCTTCCAACATCTCATCTAGGTGAGGAATCACTGATATGGGCATGACCATGCTATTAGGTGTGGAATTGCTCCCAAGTGGTGCCGTGCCAGTCTGGCCCAGACTGGAGATGTTAACCTGATGGGTGTCCCAATTGATGTTGCATCTGGCTTCCTGCCACCAAGGCATTCCTAGTATGACAGGAAAGGCAAGGTTCTCCAAGGAGGAGAAGTTTAGTTCAAATCTCATCCTCCCAATTTCCACAGCAGTTAGTTCCATGACCCAGTACACTGGAGGAGTGCTCCCATCAGCCAGCTTGGCGGTTCCCCCTGGTATGGCCTGCTTGCCGAGACTTTTTACTAGGAGGTAGTTGATGAAATTTCCCATGGCTCCTGTGTCAAGTAAGGCGGTGGTGTGTATTTTCTGGGTATTGGAAGCCAGGGTGATGGGAACAGTGGAGTAGAGAGAAGTGGTTGCTTTATTACCTCCTTACTCAGTTGACATAAGGGGCTGGGGATTTGAGGGAGGTTTAAAAGGGTTAGGTTGGGTGGTGGAACAATTCATCACTGTGTGACCTGCAAGACCGCAGTAAAAACAGAGACCTTGTGCCACGCAGCGGGCCTTCTCTTCATTGGATAGCATAAAGCCCCCCAGGTCCGGGGATCACCCCAAGACAGGGGGCTTTGGCATCAGCAGGCGGTCCAGCAACCTCAACTTGAATGGAGTTGAGGTGGGTGGCCTTGGTGGGGAGGGTATTTTCATACCGCACTCCCCAAGTTTGGACATCTTGGATGACCTCATTTGTGACTGTACTACAGTCACATTGGGCTGTGGTTTCACAAAGAGGTTGAATTGTGATGAATTTCATAGGTTGAAATTCAAAACAATAGGATTGGCTTTGGAGAGACTTTCCAGCGTAGTAATTGTTACCCAGGAATCAATTAGGCTGTACTAATTGAGGGCTGGAATGAATAATCTGAGCAATTCAGATTATGAGACTAGGTGTCTCAAATCGCCCAATTAACCATGGAGGTTAATTGATACCCAGGAATCAATTAGGCTGGACTAATGGAGGGCTGAAATGAGTAATCTGAGCAATTCAGATTATGAGACTAGGTGTATCAAACCATTTAATTAACCATGGAGGTTGATTGATACTTAGAGTAAAAAAGAAGGAAAACCCTGATAGGCATTTGAACCTTGACCTCATTTAATTGAGCAATAAGTTTATATTGAGCTTAACGAGTACGCTGAGTCAAGTTGTGAAGATGATGGTTTGAGTTAGTGATTATACGCCGTATAATAGCTGACTCAATCCAGCATTGAATCTAAAGATATCTGCCGTGTAATGTATGGTTATTACTACGTGAACTAGTAATAATACGGCGTATAAGTGTTAATAAAAGTGATTATACGGCGTGTAATCATACTGATTAATTCACAATGACACATGGTCTTTAGTGTGAATTAATAAGCTGCAAAGGTTAATTAAGTTAATTGATAGGTTCAATTGACAGAAGGAAATTGTCTAAATACAGGAAATGATGCCTGGGTATTTAGGATTGATCAGCTGGTTCCCAGTTGGAACACCAATAGCTTGGATCTAGAATATGTGATTCCACAGGGTTTTGGCGCCGGAAGTCTGGAATGCTTCAAGCCAAAACAAGACATTCCACCGTAAAGAGTCAAGTGATTCTGGAATGATCTAGGTATCCTCTCATAGGTTGAGAAGTGTGAAGATCTTTTGGGTAAAGATCTGGATCTGGAATACATATATTCCACAGGGTTTTGGCGCCGGAAGTCTGGAATGCTTCAAGCCAAAACAATACATTTCCACAGAAGGAATCAGGTGATTCTGGAATGTATTAGGGCACATTCTTATAGGTTAAGAGTGTGAAGATTTTTTTGGTAAAGATCTGGATTGGATGACACTGTTATGTCATAAATCATTTGATAAGAATCCAGGTGTGATTCCAGAACCAGAGGGGTTTTCAGCCAAATGTACCCCAATTGGTATATAATGGAAACATGATAATAATTAATAAAAAATGATGCTTATTGTGACAATGGTTGCTTTCCCCTCAATCTTTTTATGTTTTATGTTTTTGGCTTTTAACTGAAATAAGTCTACCATGGAATGAAAGATATGGTCTGCAGCTAAGACTATGGGAAGCAAAAAATGTGGAAGTGATCACCAGATTACAACAAGTTTAACGCCAAGATTTCTTGCCTGGAATCCAAGCTCATCAAAGCTTACATAAAGGATTCCCCGTCAAACCGTAAAAGAGTCAGACTGGGATAATGAAAAAGCAAGTATAAATTCCTGGATCCGTCACATCATTGTAAGTCTCAGGGAGCTTATGGTGGAGGAGGAACTCCTGGACTTGGGGTGAGAGCCCTGCATAATACAAGTAACATGCTTCATCACTATCCAGGTCAAGAGCCTCCTTGAGCTTTGAGAACTGTTTGATGTAGTGGGAAGTGGTAGACGTCCCTTGTCTCAGAGAGTACAGTTTCCAACAGGTATTGTTTAGATCCTCAGGAGAGCTGACTGAGTCCAACAACTTCTGGCTGAAGGAGTTAAAGTCATGGTGTAACCCCGGTTCTTTTAGCACAATGGCAGCAAACCAGTCTTTCTGTTGACTGGTGAGTTGATTTGCCATGTGAAGTACCTTTTAGACGTTGGTGGTAAAGCGGGCTGGCTCAGCTTTAAACAAGGTGTGAGAGAAGGAGAGCAAGGTGAATATTGCTTGTTTCTTGGAGGAATGGATAATGGATTTAGAAAGTTGACTTAGGATAATATTCTGAACCTGGTGGGTACTGGTGGGTTGGGTGGCCTCTCCTCAAGATTGGAGAGCCTGGAAGCAGCAAAGAAAAGTGTAACAGACAAGTAGGAGGGATGTCAGGAATGTGAGGCATATCAAGGTAAGATATCCAAACATGGTTGAGCCTGAGGCCATTGGTGTGAGCCCCAGTAGTGGTGCTATCATACTGTAAAGACCCAACAATTGGGGGAGTATTTTAGCAAAAAAAGGTAAAAAGTTGGCGACTTGGAAACCTGTGAGTGCCGTCACAATGGGATATACCAGCATCATTCATCTGAAGGCCTTGGTGTGTATGTTATAACATCCAAAATTACTGGCAAAATAAATAAGTAGTATACACAGGTGTATATAGCTACAGACTGGGTGGAGTGGGGCAACACCAGTGTGGGCCAGGAGTACTTCTTGGAGGAGTTTAGCTGCACTGACTCCTTGTAGATGTACTTGCCAGGTGGTTTATTGAACAGTCCATGCTGGTGATTGTATTGGTGGCCCCCAATCCCTAGGCAGGCTGTGAGAATAGCTGAGAAGATTAAATGGTTCATCTTCTGATCCTGGGAAAGGGCAAACAAAGCTTAGTGTCTTTAACTTTCTTGTAGGATAAAGTTCTTATTGATTTATGTGATACTATTGAGGGTAATTTCACTCAATAATAGCACAAACTTATATCAAGTGAATTGGCTTTATTATATACTTTCATCCTATTGGGGGCATGAATAGAGTAAAACACTAGACAGGGAACCCCAAACACTTGGTGTTGTCTGGAATTCCCTTTTGGGAGGGGAATTGAAAGTGGTGTGCAGGCAATGAATTATTACTTCTGGGGTTGCATTGGCTTAGAGTATCATTGGATGCTTTTATGCATCCAATTTTGAATTCTGCAGTTAATGCAGGAATGGGTGGGTTGAGCAGCTTGTCAGCCCCTCCCAAATTTGGTAGATTCCAAATTTGGGCAGCAGTTCCCCCTCCATTTTGGTTTGGGGAAATTGCCTTTTTGGGTTTCCCCATTTGGAAATTTCCCTATTTGGCGGGCTGGCCGGGGAACTGGCTGGCAGCCGGCCGGCCGCGCGGCCTACGGGCGGGGTATAAAACCCGTCCAAATTAAAAATTTTATTTTTAATCCTGTTTTCTTGGCTTGGCCTTTTGCAGCAGTTTCCCCTATATGGGGGAACTGCTTCAATTTTTAATTTTTGTTTATTGAGTCCAATTGTGAACAAAATATTGTTCTGAAACAAGGTGTTGTCAGGAATATTTCTGACAGGCGTTTAATGCTACCAGAGGCAAGGTCCTTCCCAAACACACTCATTTTTACTTTGACTTTAAAGTTACCATTGATCTGATTCAAATTGCGTCCCCTATTTACCCTTTAACCTTGAAGGAAGACAAATGTTTGGAATAATGAACTCGTGACATGCTGGCAAAGGATTATATTTTTAAAAAGATTTTGTCAATTTTCTCCCCATTATTGTTTGTTCAAAAGGCTTATGGGTCTCTTTGTCCTTGTGTTGACTACGGGAACTTGAATAACATTACAATCCCTGATCCCTACCCTTTATCTCTTGAAGCACAGATCTCTAGGTGTGTTGAGAAGGCTAAGGTATTCTCAAAGCTTGATCTGTTGAATACTTTCAATCAAATCAGGATTGCAGAAGGAATGGAATGATTACCAGCATTCAGAACCAATAAGGGTATCTTTCAGTTCTGGGTAATGCCTTTTGGATTAAAGAATGCTCCAGCTTGCTTTCATTAACTAATTGATTCCGTCTTGGGGGATCTCCTGGGTGTATGTGCCATTGTGTATATGGATGATATCTTGGTGTTCTCTCCAGATGAGGAGTCACATAAAGCCCATCTGTCAGCAGTTGTAGAGCGCATCCTCCAGGCTAACTTGATCATTAAAAGAAGCAAATGTGAATTCTTTAAACGTAAGGTTACCTTTCTGGGTAATATTATCTTCGAGGATGACCACACCATTGCCCCTGACAAGGAAGCTGCGGTTTGAGAGTATGCTACACCTGTGACAGTATCCCAACTCTGTAGTTTCTTGGGTATTTGCATGTTCTTGAAGAAATTCACCCCACACCTGTCTGAAGCGGCAGCCCTTTATATTTGGCTAGTGGTAAGACAACTTTGGTCTGGACACCTGAGTGCGCAAGGGTGTTCTCAGCAGTCAAGGCTCTTTTGTTGTTGTCATCTGTTTTGAGACATGTGGATCCTGAGCTTCCTTTTGTGTTTCCACAGATTCATATAAATACACTGTGGCTGGTGTGTTGCAGCAGACTGCTAGCAACAGGATTGAGAGACCAGTAGGGTATTTCTCCCGGAAGATGGAGGACTGTGAATGCAACTACATGATTTACAACAAGGAATTTTTGGCTGTTGTGGAATCTTTAAAGCATTAGCATCACCATCTCATGTTGGCACCTCGTCTATTTATAGTAATAACTAACCACAAAGCTCTTCTGTATTATCAACAACTCAGGGTTTTTTCAGGTGTCAATACAGATGGCATGGTGACCTGACAAGATACAAGTTCTGCTACAAGTTTATTAAGGGATCAGACAATCACTTGGCCAATGTACTAAGCAGAAATCTTTCCATCTCCCAGATGCTAGTATGGACACCAAGTTTAACACACATAATATGATTACAGACAAGGCTGTGGTGCCTTTAGTATTGTCTCTACCTGCTACCCTGGCCACCATGTCCTTAACTGAGGGCGCAGACCTGGACTTATATTCCAAAGTTAAGTTCCTGTAACCTTTGTCCAAAGTTTATGATAGGCTATTAGAGCTAGCATGTGCAAACTTAGTGGGTCAGCCTTGGGGTTATCATAAGATAGGTCCTTCCTATATCATCAAGGTTGCTTATGGGTTCCAGAAGGAACTATTAGGGACAAAATCCTGGAGACTCATCACACCTGTCCAACGGCAGGCTACCCAGGGAAAAACAAAACAGTGGAACTAATCTGCCACCAGTTTTCCTGGAAAGGTTTGACAGTGCAGGTAGTAGCTTTTGTTTGTGATTGTCTGGTATGTGTTTGATCTAAGGAAAGCTGGAACTAGACTATAGGTTTATTGGTTCCACTGCAGTCTGCTGCAGGACCCTAGACGTCTGTATTTTTAGATTTTATTGGCAAGCTTCCCAATTCCAATGGGTTTAATGCAATCATGGTGTTATATTGTTTCACAAAAATGGCACACTTTGTACCTTGCTCAACCACAATTACTTTGGTGGAAATAGCAAGGTTATTTGTGAATAAAAATCTTCTCCCTATATGACATCCCAATGGAGATTGTGAGTGACTGTGGGCCCTAATTCATTGCTCAGTTCTGGGAAGCTCTCACTGGGATTCTAGGTATCAAATTGTGTTGTTCCACAGCTTTTCACCCCCAATCTTATGGACAAACAGAGAGTATAAACCAAAGTTTGGAGGTCTACCTATGTTGCTACACTAATGCGCAACAAGATGACTGATGTGATAATCTACTCATGGCAGAGTTCAAATATAATAACGCCCCTCACATGTCAACTCAAGTATTGCCCTTCTATGACAATGTGTTTTACAACCCTTCTTCCAATATGGGTCCTTTTTTGGTTAGCAACGTGGAAGCTGCAACTGATCAGGCTGCTGCATTGAAGCAGGTTCATCAGGAGCTCCAGGTTACTCTCCCTGCTGCTGTGACAACTTACAAGGAATAAACAGATTGCAAGCGCCAGGAAGGTCCAACTTACAGGCCAGGTTATTTTGTCATGGTTGATGCTTGCAATATGAAACTGAAGGTTCCCTGTTGTAAGTTAGGGCCTAAGCAAGTTGGCACCTTCAAAGTTGAACGTCAAATTGGCCCCTCTGCTGGCAACAGTGGCAAAATTGACTATAGGGATGTAAAAGTGAGAATTCAAAAATGAGAATCTAAAAGTGGCCATGTTGACACTTTTTAAATTTTCAAAATGGCTTTTTATAATAAAGTAATTACTTTTTCTTGACTTTTTTAGTTGAGAGAATGAATAAAAAAGTATTTTATATGGCCATAATAAATTTTAATTTCAGATGAGCTGTTTTGATTTAATTTTAAAATTTTAAAAGTGTTGACATGGCCACTTTTAGATTCTCACTTTTAAATTCTCACTTTTACATCCCTACAGTTGATTTTGCCACTGTTGCCCCTCTGGCTGTTGGCTGGATTTACCTCCTGCTTTCAAAATTTTCCACACCTTTCATGAATGTCTTCTTACTCTCTTTAAACGTAAAGTGACTCCTTCTTCCCAACCCATTCTTGTGGAAAGAAAACCTGAGTATGAGTTAAATTGTATTTTGGCTTCCCACAAGAATTGACAACACTTGGAATATTTTTTGTCTTGGAAGAGTTATCCTGATTCTGAAAACTCCTGGCCCCCCCACTACAATTATACTATTCCCCAGATCTAATTCACAAGTTCTACAAGTGCAATTCCACTGCTATTGGCCACCCCAAACTTACCTTAGCTGCAATGAAACTCCCACCTGCCCACAAGAATGTCTCCTTATCCCATTGCCAAGATGGTGGTATTGTTCCCACAACTAAAGTGGAGGGTAATGTCACGGTAGGTTCCATCATGCCAGGAATTATCCACCCAAGCAAGAAGGCTCAAAAAACTGGAAAACCTTTATCAAAATTGACCAAGCTAACTTATTTAAATCAAACAGTTGATCAAAAAGGGTTATGGCTGATTCAGTCTGTCAGCTGAAACCAGTTCCTCCTTGCAAATTGACATTGATAAATTGGCGTAATTTGAGGGCCACCCAATATGAGCTCGTTAATCAGCATGGTCATCAGAAACTGGTCACACAAGGGTTCTTTGCAACCTGGACCAGATACTTACTTGACAATGTGGAAGGAATAGGAGGTCAAGACTCAGGTTGTATTGCTTAGTCAATTTTTTGATATATATTGAATAATTTTCACTGTTTCAACTCTAAGAGTTGAGTCCTCCCAAAATTTTACTCAATAAAAATAATTTATCCCCAGTTCTAATTTAATTTTCAAAATGCATCATGTGGTTGGGTTGTTACAATATATTCTTTACAATCTGATTCTCAACAAAATCATTTCTGGAAGATGGGGTCCTGCAGTTGAAACTTTGTTGTTGGTGCCGCCCAATGTTAATTTTGCGCCAACCAATTTTGCTGCTCCTCCCCCCACTCTTGAAACTGGAAATTGTGTTGCCTCCCAATGTCCAGAATTTTATTCTGAAGATTTGTTGATGTTATCTCAGGCCATTTATCTTGGGCCACTTTGGTTAGTATTAATTGTTCTGCTTAATCCTGGTATTACAATTGGAAATTTTACAAAAAGATATCTGAGCCACGTTAGTGGTTAATCATTAATTCTATGTGGATTTGGGTGGTAATTCCCCATCACTTAGAAACAGCTTCATACTATCCCACAATTTCCGTCACATCTCCTAAGACACCAAAATCAGCAATCCATATTCTATATCCAGTCTGGCTAGTCCTTCTAAGTCATCTTCTAGTCCTTCACTATCATCTTCTGGTCCTTCAGCTAGTTCTTTAACCACATCTTTCAGCTCTTCAGATTAACCAGCAATCAGTCCATCTCAGTCCACAAACAGATCTTTTTAGTCTTTAAACAGCTTATTTTCATCACCAGTCCTACAGCTACTCCTGCATCATGATCTTTCAGACCTTCAGCTCATCCTCACTAGGAACCATCTTGGTTCCACCTGCACAATGAATCATTTGGTTCCAAACTTCAAAATTAACCAACAGTCCCTCAACTAGTCTTTACTACAATCATACAGTACTTTTTACTAGTCTTCACTGCTGATCCCAAACTATGAACCACCTCAGTCCCAGTTACCAAAACCTGTATACCCAGGCATGAGTCTACATTATTACTGGCGTTTGACTGGGCCCTTGCAAGTGGCAATCACTTAGGTCATCTAACCATAGATTGATAAGGTCTATGTTATTGTTTTTACTCACCCAGATAATTAAGTCTGGGCTTTCAGTTGCAAAGTAATCAGCTTTACTTACCAGAGGCCTGATCACACCAAGTTCTGAGGATGCTTTCCTGAGCTTCCTCCTTGGTGACACCTCTGAGCAAATATATGATCCAATGATTAATTTGGGATCTCCCCAAATCTCCCATAGGGACATAAACAAGGACACCCTACCAGTTTTTTAGGTAGGGTGCTTGCTCACCAACCTCCTGTAAGCGTATCAGGGTACATAGAGCCCTCAGAGCTCTTCCCCTCCCTGGCAGCCTGTGCTACCTGCCAGGGGTTTAAAACTTACAGCCCTGGTAGGCAAGTCCTCTACCATGCCAACACACACTTCTACCCTGGCAGCCTGTGTTACCCATCAGGGTTTAAACATCTTCCAGCCTGAGCAGCACATGCTACTCATCAGGCTGGATCACTCCCCACTCCAAGCAGCTAAAGTTCCCTGCTGATTAATCTCATTACTTACCCCAAGAAGCCACAGCTCCCTGCTGGCTGAGGACCTCTAGCCCACAGCAGCCAATATCTTCTGCTGGGTGGAGACAACATCTGCCTCTAGTAGTCTATACACCTACTAGCTAGGATTACTCTCCCTAGTAGCCATCATTCCCTACTAGGCCTCTACCTGTAACAAACCAACAACACATCATCAACCTTCTGCATAGCATCTTTATTTGAAGCCAAAACAACCCTCACCTGAAAAACTGTTTACACGTGGACCATCACAGCCTCCCTGTGGAATGGAAACCATACACACCAGGTACCAAAATACCAGAAGGATTGTACTGTATCAAAACATGGTGATGCCAGTACCGCTTTTAACGCCCTATCAGCACAAGAGTTCTTTCAAACACCTACCACCACCCCACAAGAGACAGAAAAGAGCATTATGCCTGCCCACGTAGCCCAATATATTTAAAGCACCGCCTTGGAGTGATTTGCTGGGGCCAATGACAATAATACCATACCATGGATAAAATCTGCACAGAAAAAATTGGTGCAAATGGAATGCCTGCAACAGTTCTGGATTGCAGAGATATCCATCTGCCTTACACATGACGCAGGAATGTGGTGCAACAAGTGGCATGAAGACCACACCAAGAAGGATTAAGACCCCTTTAAGCGGGACTTCTTAGCAATATTTTTAATGAAGGACACCACCCTCATAATCATATTTCAAGTAAAAAACTTTACCCAGACTGGCACAGTGAAGGAACTCACCTGTGCGTACAAAGAGCTCTACCTACAGGCACCTTCTGACATGGCATTTGACACCCCAGCCACACACCTCATGTATTATAACACACTTAAGCCACACTTAATGAGACATGTCAACCTAGACCAAGTAAGAAATATTCAGAGTCTCTATTGAGAATTATAGAAAGCAGAGCAGACGTCAAATACCCTTCACAAGGCCCAAGCTGGAAAGAGAGAGAGACCCAAGGACTCTCACCCATCAGGTTGCACTAATAGCCCTCCACCTGGCAATAGAAACAACAATAATACAGGCCACAAGCCCTTGGGTTCAAATTGCCACAGTAGCAGTAAAAATGAACAGTCAAACCACACCCACTTCAGAGTCAGTACTACCCAGGACAACCAGGACAAGGGGAAAGCCAGGGGAGAGCATTAAGCAAGCCGAGCTCTCCCTGCCAAACTCCTGCCTTGCCTAACAACAGGTAATACCCCAAAGACGTGGACTAATGCCCAATAATCCAGGTTCCCTCAGAGGACCCAGTGCATTACACTGTTGCCAAAAATCCTAATAAATCATGACTTACACTATCTGCTTTCACAGTTACAGCAGCTCAGTGCTCCTAGACTCAGGCACAGATTGCAAATTTGTCAACAGCACCTTTGTGGACAAATTAAAGCTAGCAACTAATCTTTAATGGATTAAAACATGGCTTTAGCTGACAAACACCACATCACAGAGACACGTGAGACTGCCCCTTCTCTATTGCACTGGAAAATCTACACTACATCATCCAAGGACCCATCATTGACTTCCCCAGATTTGATGTTGTACTTGGCCTGGACTGGCTACAAAAAACAACCCTCACATGGATTGGGTTACCTCAGTATTAACTATCAAGCATGAAAGGGTTAACCACCAGATCTATCCTGATTCTGTGGACCAACTCTTGCAAGATCACATCTTTGTGCGCATCACATAGATGCACAAAGAGCAAGACAACCTCAAAACAATTGATTGAGACCCCTGCCAATACAAGGTCATACACTTCAAAGACCACTAGGAAACAAATACTCCCCAAGACCAGGAGATTGTGGACTGTCATCCTGAGATCTTCAAGTAAGCCTTATGTTGCAGATTAAGTGGATTATAAATTGAGTTGTCCATCTAGGAATCAAGCAACAGAACAATTGCTCAATTGCGCTATTGCATCCTGATTCTACTAGAGATAAAGACATTTAAAACGCCTCTAAAACAGGTGTTTGATTTGCCTTTTGAATACGCACAAGGCACAAGCTTCACTTCCAGGATTATAAATAGAACAACAAAGTTATTTATATCTACCTCCTAAAGGCCATGTGGAAGTGGTTGTTCTCTTGTGCGGGACTTTTAGCTGTGCCAATCCACTCTCCATTTGGGAAGTACTTCTGTCTGAGCCTCCCTGCCTCTGGTGGCAATTCCCCTGCCTCACTCTATATAAGTGCAATACTATCTAAATAAACACCAGTTTTGTCTATAAAACTTGTTATTCTTCTGTCCTTTCATAGGCTGTCACTATACCATCAACAAGTATAGTATTAAGAAGTAGGTCCCTAACTAACTGTTTGTAGAATCTAGTAACCCTTTGCTGCAACTTTCATGACATTGACGCTCATGTCTTACAACACCACCAGCCCCTACCCCCGCGGTCCTTTCAATGAGGAGGAAGGAATGCCCCTGGTCCAGTCTCCTGCCACTGCTTCTCCTTACCACCAGGCACCGGCCTTTACTGCTGCTAATGCCCATGCTGGGGAAAAAGCAGGCGCTCCCTATGGCCTGCCCAACCTAAGCCAATTCATGCCAGAACATCAACACCCCTAGGCTATTGTTTTTGGTCAACCACTGCTCCTACAAGCCCCTGCCCCCTTGGAGATGGACGCCAACTCTTCACCTTCCAAGGACGCCATCTGTAATGTCATACACACCATGGATGTTGGTGCTGCTGGAAATGATTCTTGCTCTGAACACCTGGCCATTCAGCAGCCTTCTGCTGAAAACGTTTTGGGTCACTTTCAGAATCTCTCCCAGGTCAACCCTGGCCAGCTCCACTGTGACCTCCGTAATGTCAAACATATCAAGGACTAACTACAAAAATACACCCATCCTGCCATATGCCACAACCAAATGCACCTGGGACGCATCCAAAGCCTAGTGCATGACCAGGGAATACTGGTATCTAACCAACAGACGTTCCTCCAGGTCATTTACTCTGAGCTTGGCAATACTTTCACCACTGTCAATCAGTATTCTGCTAAAGTCACCAACGCCCAGAACACCATGCTCCACTGGCTTGATGCCATCAAAGTGGATATAGCTAAGCTAGTTCCAGTGCATGTGGTACAGACCCTCACCCATCAGGGTGTAGACGCTAATTGGATTAGTGTGGTTACTAATCACGTGCTGGAGACTGGCCCCATGGTTCAAAGCCTGACTCATGAGGTAGAAGTCTTAGCCTGCTGCCTTACCACCATCCCCTTGTTCACCCCCACATCTGCTGCCACCAACAACTCTCCTTCTAGCGCCCTTCTTGGTTGAGACATCCTTGAGCTCTTTGATCACTATAAGAAGATGCAGACGGAATTGGTTCATCAGAGTGCCAATCTTGCCTTCCTGTTTGATGGCTACCACACTGTGTCAGAACTTCAGGATTGCCTCAAACTTTGCCAATTGCGTGACAGAGCCAACAGCCAGACCCAAGTCAGGAAGGGCAAGGAAATAATAGCCTTGCTTCAAGCTGAGCTTGCCACCCACAAAAAGCACATCACCTCTCTGGAAGATGACTTGGATATCACCTGTCAGGAGAACAAGGCTTACCAAGATGTGCTGAACAAGCAACAACTTCTCCTGGACGCCTTCCAGAGCCAATTGGATAGGATGGACAGTAAGATTATGGCTGTCAAGTTACAGGCTATGACCATCAACTCCAAGAGTCACCACAGTCCAATGAGGTCCTCTAGTCCTGAGTTCTATCATAGCTACAAAAGCAATGAGGACCACACTTGGTTGGCTCCTAACGCTGTACAAGTATTAGAGCCAGTACTGGAGTCTAAGGATGACGTCCTGGCCACCCCTAAAGCTTCTGGAGCTGCTCAAGACAGAGAAGGTGAACACAAAGCCCAGTGAGAGGAAAATTGTTGCCGTGCCTCTGAGGCTAGGTTTGCTGCCTCCACTCTCAGGCGTTCCTGTCTCACCCACTCTCCAGTGAGGATCACACCTGCTCCCCTCCAACATGGCTCCAACAACTTCAAGCCTGTCAATCTAACCAAGTTTGACCGCAAGAGCAATATGGCCATGTTCTTAAGTCTGTACCAGAACTCCATGTATGGCGCAGACAATGCCATGTGGGACTCCACAATCATCAACTGTCTGGGTGCTGAGACTCATACCATTATCTTGCCATGTCTCCCTGAGAATGGCTGGACTTTTGCCAACGTCTCCAGAGCCTTGACAGAAGAATTTGGTAGCCAAGAAGCACTCCTTGGTTGTAAGATGAACTTTGACAACACCAAGTTAAAGGTGGGGGAAACCCTAGAAGACTTCACTTCTAGGTTCTACCTTGAAGCTCAAACTCTGTTGTCTATGAGTGTGGTGCAGTTTATTGATGTGCAGTCAGCACTCCTTAATGCTGTACGTGTCAACCAGGAACTATCTCTGGCTCTTAAGTCAGGCATTTACAATGCTTGCACTGTATCAGATCTGATCCGCCTCCTACACACCTACAAGGAGGAGTTCAAAGTCCCTCTTCCTGAGGGTTGCCCTTGCCAGCAATCTGGGCATAGACCCTGCGTGGCTGTGGAGATGCCCAAGTCTTCCAACAAGGTTGGGCCTGCCCCAGCCAATAACACTCCTGTACTTGCATAAATGTGGTGTGGCAGGATCACTTCTCTCAGGAATGTAGGAATCCACGCCAAAAGATCTATCATGTAGGCATGGAAGACACTGAGGAGGACTACGCCAAGGACTCTGATATTGAGGAGGACAATGAGGACCAGTCAAACAACTACTAAGCAGCCAGGACAAGGAGAAATCCTTGGCTGCCTTTGTAATTTTGACACCCTCATCTCCCCCCATACCACTGACCCCTGATAAACCAGATTGGAGGCCTGCTGCCTTGCCATCCTTTGGGACCAACCCTAAGGATGAACCCTCTCTGATTGACTTCAACTCCTAACCAATACATGAGGATGCAGAGTCTGACAGAATTCAAGAGGATCTCCTCCATTGAGTCTTCACTGTTAACACACAAACTCATTGGATTACACTTTGCCCTGAGGTGGTTATCCCCCAAATAGCTTGGAGAACAGTATCCTTACCCTATGCTGAACAACTGGCCTAACCAGGTGTTGAAATCACTCATGAGAAGTACAGTGCTGACAACTGGCTAAGCTGCTCTGCACAGTAAACGTCTCAGCACTGCTAGAATCCCTCAAGGAAGTAAGTCCAGCTGAGGGAGCTGCCATGGCTACCTTCTTGGAGAAGTTCGAAGGAATAAGCGTACACCAGGTCTCAAAGATTGTGGAGATCAGAGAGGACCGCCAGGATTGCACCTAAATCAACCTAGTAGTGAACAAGACTCATGTCCAGGCCATACTGGATACTGATGCCCCTGGAAACATTATATCCTTTTGGCTGGTTAAGAAGCTTAAGCGGGCACCAGACTTGGCCTACCATGAAGAGTTTGGTACTGCTGAGCCACTGACTACTAGAGCAAAAGGAGCCTACTCTTCTCTCCCTCTTTGCTTTGGGAAGCTAATGGTCACTGCTCCTTCTATAGTTCTGGAAAACAACAGCTATGATATTCTTATTGGTACTAGCTTCATGGTTCAGTATGGCACTGTGACTAATCATGGAGACCATAAGTTTAGAATCTTAGGCCATTCCATACCCATGTTCTATCATGGCAATTGCCCGTCTGACCTGCCCTTACAGCATCTGCACTACAGCAATCTGGAGTATGCCAACGGAGAGCTTCCAGTTGCTTATACACTGCATAGTAAGAAGATCAAGGTGCTACCTCTCTCAATTGGGGAAGCCAAGGGTATCCCAGTCTATGCCTCCTGTAATATGACTATCCCACCTGGCGCCCAGGTGATCCACAATACAGGCCTCTCACTGGCTCTACCAGCTGGCACTCATGGAGAAATCTTTGGCATCCCTAATGCCTCCAGACTAGAACCATGGGTTGCACCAGGCATCCTCATGCCAATCGAGAAGGAGGTACTCATACTCTTGGCCAACATGATTTGTGAAGCTATGATTGTCTCCAAACACCAACTTCTGGCTTATATACAACTGGAAGAGCATGACAACATGCAGGAGACCACCCCCTTTGCGGACTTCTCTGAGTTGGGTCTATCCTGTGAGCAACCACTGGTGCTATTGGTCATAAGCTGCAACTCTCTATTTGGCCTCTCTGAAGAGCAGAAGGATCAAGTATGGATCTCTTTGCCCAGTATAAAGATGTGTTTGCCAAGGATGATTATGACCTGGGCAAGGCTGCAGATGTTGCTCATCATATTGACACCCAAGGCAGACCACCTATCTGCTCCAGACCTATACAGCACAGTCAAGCCAATCATGCCGTGGCTAACAAGGAGCTTCAGAAGCTATTGGGATCTGGCTTACTGGTCCCCAGTAAAAGCCCTTGGGCTTTCCCTCTCCTGATTGTCAAAAAGAAGGATGGCAGCAACCATGTGGTGATTGACTACCGTCAACTGAATGCTGTTACCAAGAAGGATTCATATCCCCTCCCTTGTATTGACAATACCTTGGACCAACTGGGTGGCGCCAAGTTCTTCAGCACCATGGACCTTATCAGTGGGTACTGGCAGATTGACCTACCCCCTGCCAATCAAGAAAAATGTGCAATCATCACTGACCAAGGGCTATTCCAACCCACAAGGATACCTCAAGGTCTGTCCAATGCCCCAGCTAGCTTCCAACGGGCTATGGATGCAGTGATGAGCGACCTCAAACTCACCAGTGTCTTGGTCTACCTGGATGACATTAATGTGTTCTCCCAAACCTTTAATGATCACCTATGACACTTGGAGGAAGTCTTCCAGAGGTTACTTGCAGCTAATCTCAAGCTCAAGCCATGCAAGTGCAACTTCTTCAAGGAGCACCTTGAGTTCTTGGGGTTCATCATTAGTCAAGATGGACTCTGACCTGTACCTCTGAAGGTGAAAGCCATTGCAAAGAGGCAGGGTACAGCCAATAAGCAGGACATTCAGGTTTTCCTGGGGATGATTTGGTACTATCACCGCTTCATCCCCAACTTTGCATCCCTGGGTGACCCCTTTTTCAACTTCTCTGAGCTGATAAGGAATTCTTCTGGAGCCCAGCGTGCCAATCTGCCTTCAACGCTCTCAAAGGAACACTGACTGCAGCTCCTGTGCTGGCCTACCCTGACTTTGCCAAGCCGTTTGTGATTCATACAGATTCTAGTCTGACGGCAATTGGGGGTGTTCTCTCCCAATTGGACTCTGACAGACTTAAATGCCCTGTTGAATACTGCTCACATACGCTTAATGTTCACAAGAGGAACTATACTGTCACCAAACAAGAGTGTCTGGCTATGATATATTCCTACCAAAAATTCAGAGTCTATCTCCATGGGGTACATTTCACGGTTGTAACAGACCATGCCTCTTTGCAATAGCTAAAGACCCTCAAGGACCCCAAAGAACTTCTGGCGCGTTGGGCCATTAAACTTCAGGCTTATGACTACGAGATCATATATCAAGCCAGGGCAGCCCACCAGAATACTGACTGTCTCTCCTGCCTTCCCACTGTTGCCTTAGTATCACCCATGGCTGACATTCTCTATGACAAGCTTATGGAGGATCCTTCTTTGTGGGGGGAGGTGCCAGTAGAGATACAGAGAGCTCTCAAGAAGCTAACTGTTGATACCAAGGTCTCAAAGGGACAACTCCTGAAGCTTTGTGGAGACTCTTGGCTACCCTACATACGCCCATCCCTACTCATGAACTCAGTGGTAGCCACTCGCAAGACTACTGGCCATGGTGGCATACAGAAGACGTTAGCTCTGCTACAGCAGCACTGCTTCTGGGAAAGAATGCACACTGACGTAGTGGATATGTTAGCCAACTGTCATGACTGCAACATTGAGAGGCCTAAGGTTGCCAAGTTTCAACACAGACTTGTACGCCCTGGGTTTGCCTTCCACACTGTAGCCATTGATGTAGTGGGCCCCCTGCCAGCTACCAACAGTTGCAACAAGTTCTTTCTTGTGGCAATTGAGTATCTGACTAAATGGGTAGAGTCCAAGGCAATTACCAATCAATCTGCACTGGTGTCAGCCACTTTCATCCAGGAGAATATCATATACAAACATGGTTGCCCCCAGATCCTGCTGACAGACAATGGTACCAACTTCACCAGTTATATCATCCCCCGCCTCAATCAACTGATGGGAATCCATGGGACACTATCCACTCCCTATCACCAACAGACAAATGGTATGGTAGAGCGCACTAATGGGAGCCTGGTCCAGATACTCTGGAAGCTCAGTCATCAACATGAGACTGAATGGGATACCTTCCTGCCTGCGGCCACCTTTGCATATAACATTGGGTACCATTGGGCCACTGGCAAGCCGCCCTTTCAACTGCTCTACGGCTGGCAACCAGGACTTCTCCCTTTACTATATTCCTTGGTAAAGCCCAGCCTGGCTGTGTCCCCAGAGGCGTACCTCAACAAGCTGGTTCAAACTCTTATTTGCTTGCAATCAGAGGCCTACACTGTAAACTTAAACCATAAGTTGCAGGACCTAGAACAAGCTGCATCTAAACACCCTGCCTTACCCACTTACCTGGTAGGAGACTCAGTCTACTTCTTCAGCAATAGAGGGTACATCTGCAAATCCAAACTTGCCTCCCTTTGGCAAGGCCCAGTTCAAGTTATCCAGAAGACTGGCCATGACTCCTACACCCTTAAGGAGCCCCATTCTGGGCAATTGATCACTAGAGTACACGCTCAGTATATGTGTGCTGCTCCTAGTGACCAAGAGTAAGCCCCAATGAGGACAACAAACCAAAAAAACAAAAGCCTAATTAAAAAATTCCATGGGTTGTTGTCTTGTTTGCAATAGAAATGCACCAAAGTATGAGGAATAAGAATGAAGGGACAAAGTGTTTATTGGGGACTGACAATAATCTTCCAATATCTCACCAACTGTTCTATCACCTGAATGACAGCCAAGAAACACAACTGGTTGCCTACAGATCCACAAAGCCAATGACCAAGGATTGGGCAACAAACCCCCACCTAACAAGACATGTGATTTGACCCCAACACTATAGCCGCTACCTAGAGATGCCAAGCCATTCTTGACCCTGTTGTCTAATCCAGTGGAGAGAAATGTCGCAGATTAAATGGATTAGACATTAATTTGTCCATCTAGGAATCAAGCAACAGAACAATTGCGCAATTGTGCTATTGCATCCTGATTCTATTAGTAATAAATACGTTTAAAACGCCTCTAAAACAGGTGTTTGATTTGCCTTTTGAATGTTCACAAGGCACAGGCATCACTTCTGGGATTATAAATAGAAAAACAAAGTTATTTATATCTACCTCCTTAAGGAAAGCCGTGTGGAAGTGGTCATTCTCTTGCACGGGACTTTTAGCTGTGCCAATCCACTCTCCTCCATTTGGGAAGTCCTCCTGTCTGTGCCTCCCTGCCTCTGGTGGCAATTCCCCTGCCTCACTCTATATAAGTGCAATACTATCTAAATAAACACCAGTTTTGTATATACACCTTATTCTTCTTCTGTCTTTTCATAGGCTGTCACTATACCATCAACAGGTATAGTATTAAGAATTAGGACCCTGACTAACTGTTTGTAGAAACTAGCAACCCTTTGCTGCAACTTTTATGACATCTTACCAGGGTTTTCTCCAGAAAAAGACATCTAACACACTATTCAGTTCAAAAGAGCAGTACCTAAGGCATAACTCAATTACAGCCTCAACCCAAATGAAGACAACACACTGTATGCATACCTCAGGAAAGCATTAGAAAAATGCTTACACGCCCCTTCAATCTCCTTTTGGCGCCGCCATATTCTTTGTAGCAAAGAAGGATGGTACCCCGCGGCTGATCACAGACTATTGAGCCCTAAACAAAGTTACCATCAAGAATTGTTACCTGCTTCCACTCATTGACAATATTTTTGACCCCTTGAGCAGAGCAACTGTCTTCTCCAAGATTGACCTGACGGCAGACTACAACCAGATATATATCAAGGAGGAAGACATATCCAAGAAAGTCTTTTGCACCAAGTACGGGTCATACAAGTGTTTTGTGCTCAACTTTGGGATGAAAAACACACCATCAACCTTTGTTACCTTTATGAACAAGGTCTTTGCCCCCTCCCCACATTGGCAAACACATATTAGTGTACTTAGACAACATAATCACGTACAGCCTCTCATTAGAACAACATCACAGAGACTTGGAGGCAGTCTTCAAGACCCTGACACAGCATAAACTATTGGCCAAGCCATCTAAATGTCAGTTCTTCCATTAACAGTTATCATTCCTTGGGAAAATAGTTTCAAAAGACGGCATCAAGCCTGAAAAACAAAAGATCCAAGCCATCTGCAAGATGCCACCACCCAAGGAGAAAGCAGAGCTTTGCATCTTCTTGGGTATGATAATCTACATTTGAAGGTTTATAACTGACTGTGGCGTCCTAACATCCCCCTTATTCACAATAACAGGCATCAAATCCAAGTTTGTATGGTATCCACAACAAGACCTTTGTTTCCGCCACCTCAAGGAAGAACTGAAGTCTGCCCCATCCTGCAATACCCCAAACACAAAGGAGATTATCAGATGGGAACCAACACCTCAGATACTTCCATTGGAGGTGTACTTAGAATCAAAACAGATAACAGTGACTTCCTTCCTGTGGCTTACAAGTTGCACAAGCTGACTGATGTCAAGTGTTGCTACCCAATCCACAATAAGGAGCTACTGGCTATCATCCATTGCCTTGTAAAATAGCGCTGCTACCCAGAGGACCAGGAAGAATTCAGTTCTCTAACTGATTATAAGTCCCTCATTTACTTACAAACTCAGGCCAACTTGTCCAGGCGCGCTGGATGGAGTTCCTGAAAAGGTTCATTATGAATATTCAATATAAATCTGGACCCAAGTTGGACATGGCCAACACCCTCTCCCAACTTTACATTCAATCTAAAGAAGGAAAAAACAGGCTTGATCCTGACTGGTTCTCCTGGTACTCCAAACCAAGGACAAGGGGTTCCTGCCAGGTACCAATAATATCACTAAAGAGATTGTTATAAAAAATAAGCACCTCTTCACTGACGTATATGTCACCCTACATCAAAAAATGATCAACAGAAGCACTATTCTGTACATCCCCACACACCAAAGAATTGACACCATCCTATGTTACCATTGAGACCTGGTCCATACAAAGAGCCAAAATCTCTATGAATTCCTTAAGCACAAAGCATGGTAGCCAAGCCTGTACTGAGATATACATGAAGTCCTTGAGCAATGTGAAGTATGCAAAAAATTTGCAAAAAGTAATACCCCCAAAATCTGTGCTGCCAATTTGTTATCAAATACCCTTCAAGGTGTGGGCTCTCAACATTGTTAGGCTCATTCCAGGAAGACCTAAAAACAAAAATTATATAATCACTGCCATTGACTTTTCCACTTGCTAGCCAGTGGCACAGGCGTTGAGGACACATACTGGCAACAACATCTGACAATTAATTGGAAAGAAATAATTAGAAAGTTTGAAAAGCCCAAAATATTGATCACAGACAGAGCCAAGGAATTGAACTCAGAAATCACCAACATTTATCTCACAAAAAATGGAGTCAAACACACTGTAACCCCACCCTACCATCATCAAGCCAATGATCAATTTGAGCAATTAAATGGCAGCCTAGTACAAGCCTGTGCCAAGCTCACAGCTGGGAGACCTGAGGACTGGGCCAAACAACTACCAACTGCACTCCTTGTCTGCTGCACCCAGGTGAACAGATCCACTGGGAAGAGCCCCTTTGGGCTTGTTTATGGCACACAATCCAATATCATTCAAGCCCTCATGGGACAAAAGTTGAGAAAACCAACAAAGTTCCTCCTTTTTCAGCACCCCAAGTAGTACAAGCCAACATTGATCAGTTGGAAAAAGAAGATAAACTTTTGTGAAACATGTTTATTCCCATACAAAGCAGACATGAAGTTGGCAACAAAGTATAGATAATGAATATGTACAAAAGCAAGTTACAGCCTGATAAAGTAGGCCCTGTAATTATATTAAAGGTAAACAAAAACAAAACTTACCTGGTACAAGGACTTAGCAAACACTAACAAGACAAAGTCCTAAACCACAATTGATTACAGCCTTGTAAGGCCCAGCAGAAGCAATGTGAGGCCACCCTACCCGTAACCAAACAGCAACTAGTACAGTATGGCGCCCGGGCTTCTGACAACCTCCCAGATGATCTCCCTCCAGACAAGGCTGACCTTCAGCTGGGTGTGTGTGTGTCAAAATAGCAGGATTGACCCTCCAACAAGTTTCCAACTAAGCGGGGCTGTGACCTGCAATCTGAATTCCCTGTGACCTGTGTCCAAACAAGGAAGTTGTCTCAAATTCTCAAAAACAACAACATGAAAAAATGATCCTATTTGGTGGATGACTCAATTTGGCACTGGAACCTTTACCAGGAACAAGCCACCCCCTTCATCATCCAACTGAATGATCTGCATAATCATGTTCCTCTTAAGATGATTCACAATGACTATATAATCACTATCTCTCAATAAAGATTATTATCTAGTTTCCAAATATTTTCCCGTTGTAACTCTGCTTAAACAGCACAGTTATAACATGAACAAACCCTGCTCTCAGTCTACTATATAATTAGAATTCTAATTCTAAATAAAGTCAAGTTTATCCACATTTGTGTTGGATTTTATAATCTTCAACCTTTCCCTTTCTTTTCACTAAAAGGAAACTTTCTTTAAATCTTTTCAGCAAATCAAGGTACATCACCTTAATTTTTCCCTGAAGTCTAACTCAATGCTAGCTTCAAACCTCAACCCTTTATAAATAAAGTTATTCCTGCTGTATCCTCTTAGATTTTGTTCCCAAGAGCCAAAAACAGCAGGCCTGCACCATATACTACATAAGAGACTTTCTAAAAGGAGCCAGCACAACTAAACTCATCCAACATGAACTCTTGGCCCCAGTTGGCGTCACTCCACTAAACCACATCCATAGCAGCTTATAACATCACCTACTACATTCTTAAATATTTCTCCAGTAATTTTGGTAGATTTAAAATTCATGCAAAGGTATTTAATTTGGTATTAACCATATACCCAATTGTTACCTATTTGTTATGCTTTCAAGCAAAAAACTTGGTATTTTATCTTGCTAGAGTACTTCCTTATATGATGGGTTATTAAAATGTCAAGTAACTATTAGTCATTATGAATAAATATAGAAAATTCCATTCTTGAAAACCCAGCACTTTCTGGAGTAAAATAATATCACTGTGGCACCTTTTAAGACTGATATACAAGAATTCCTGAAGCCTTGGGAGTTAGTCTTCTCTGAAGAAGAAGCCACAGCCTTGACTGAAAACAACCAGTTTGACCACATCATTGACATGCTCCCTAACACCCACCCTAATCATGATTCAGTTTATAGCTGCAACATAAAGGAGAAAGTTGAATTTAGAGAATAACTTGATAAGATTTTAAAGAAGGGGTATATTCATATCATCAAATCCCCATGTTCCTCACCTATGCTGTTTGTAAGTAAGAAATGGGGAGTGTTACGTTCTTTTGTGAACTACCAAGATTTGAACAGCATTGCTGCAAATAAAAAATATCCATTACCAAAGATGAAGAACTATTTGACCATATTTAACAATATAACATCTTCTCAAAGGTTGAATTAAGAGAACTCTTCAATCAGATCCACATCAGACCTAGTAATGAATGAAAAGCTGCCTTCAAAACTAGAAAAATTCTGCATGAATACCAGGTCATGTTATTTAGACTTTGTAACACATCAAGTTCTTTTCAAGCTATGATAGATGTGGTTCTAGGGGAGCTCAACAACAAATTGTGGAGCTCCTGCTCCTGGGAGGTGGTCATTGGGTGTTCTGATCTAAAGCTAGGGATTGACTTAGTTCAAAGAAATTTTTTAAGTAACTAGATCTAATACTAACTTGTTTTACTGGATCTGTAATTCTGAAAGCTCCTACAGGATTTTTCCTACCATAATCCTAGAATCTGCCTCATGTATCATGGTATCTTCTTGGGTTTATCCTTCTTTATTGGTTAAAAATCTCAAAAGAGTGCACCAAATTCCTTTCCTAGAAGCTCTTTTCCTCTTGTTGTGAGCATAAAACCCATTGTCAGTCTTGTTCATTCCTCACCAGAAATTTGGCTTCTAGTGAGTCTTTTGCACTTCTGCCAATACTTTTCCTCTTGCTCAGAATATGGGAAGAAAATACTTGGGAAAGAATCTATGGTCCTATCACTTGGAAATATATGGGGCTGTGAAGGTCTTTATTTACAGAAGGAAGATCCCCTTAGAATCCTTCTGAAATGCAACTGTTTGCAGACTTTAGGGGAAGCTACTCATTTGGAGAAGCCTTGGAGGTTACAAACTCCTGCTTTACTCTTTTGGGATGAAGTTCTACTAAGTTTAAAGCCAAATAAGTTTTCAAAATTAAGAACTCTTAACAAGTATTCTCCCTTTTCTCCTTTTCAGTAAAGAAGCATTATATAGCTTCCCTTTATATTAAGCTTGATTCCCTTTAGGCCAGTTTTTTCAAAAGCTTAAACTATCTAACTCTCACTTTCCTATAATAAAATAAGCTTCCAAACTTACTGTAATTAATCCTATTGAATTCTCTTGCTCTTTCTGAGTAAATTAATTTAGCTTCAAGTTATTCTAACAGTGGAAGGATGTTAACTCCACCCATGTTGACAATGATCATGTCAACACTTTGTCAACATGGCCACTTGTTACAACCAAGATTATCCCCTCATCCATCAATATATCTTAAAATACACAGGGGCAACTCAAAGAGTTGACCCATGACATGACCAACTGTATGAACTAATCTGAGTGCAATGTTAAGCTGTGGACACTATCCTCTAATTAAGAGCACTACCAATTTGAAACACTGATTCCTACCTCAAGTTATTCTCAGCCAAAACCTTATACCAAACCTGCCAAAGTGCCATCTCCTTATGGGTCTGTGGATTCTCAATATATTATATAACCATGTTAGTCTCTAAATAAGAACATCTTATCCTATTCTTTTCCTTTCTATCTGGAGTGTTGTCTTCCCCAATATAAATACTGAACTATTATTAGTTCATTTGCAACACACTGTTGACCAGAGAAGTGAATTCCATAAATAACTGGATAGTCATGTGAGCTTAATTATCATTTTTCTTAGTTTTTGGAAGTGTGAGCCCAGAAAAAACAACAAAATTGTGGCTATTTTGACATTATTTAAATTAAGTTTTTTACAGCAGTTTTAAAAGCTATGACAACAAGAAAAAATACTTAAGTTTTAAACAAAAATAACTTGGATGTAAACAAAATTAAAAATAACAAATTTACATTAATTTAAAAAAATTTGGGTTCATTTCAATTTTATTTACATCTGAGTTATTTGAGTTTAAATCTGAAGTATTTTTGCTTGTTGACATATGTCAGAAATCCAGGACTATGGTATTTTATCATCCACCAAATGATCTTCCAAGTCTTCTAACATTAAGAAAGTTCAGAGGACCTGTGACTTTGAAGTACCTTTGGCCATGAATATTTTGTTGTCATCAGAAATAGCAAGTCTGACAGGGCCCAAGGCCCAAAGGATTTGGGATGTTTCCTCCAACTTATGGATGTAGGTTCATAGTTGTTATCTCTATATTTTACTAAAAGAAATAATACTGTATGGCAACAGTATCATCTTTTGCACTAATAATAAAGCCTAAGAGAGGATATCATTAAGGAAATATGACTTGGATCAATTATCAAGTCAATATGGAATCATCAGTCTTTTATTCTAACGGACTGGTTTTAAGTTAGCCCACCTGCATGGGCTTTTCTGAGTTAGCTTACAATGCTAAGTATAGACCAAGATAGCATTAGGGCAACACAGCAGGGGGCTAATCCTTTATGGGGTGCTTTTTGATGGAAGTTTGCTTGACTTCTCCTGAGCTAAGTATTCATTCTGACGCTGCACAACTACCCCTTGTCCTGAGCAGAGTAGTTGTCTACCTGGGCCATTGTCCAGGGCTAGCTAGCCAGCTGTTGGCTACTAGTTCACAGAGACAATTGTTAAACTATACTTTATCTAATCAGAGCCGCTCTGATATAATAGGCTCAGAGCCTTTTATCTTAGAATGTTTGGCCTGGTGGCCCAGCCCATGGTGGACTCTTGTGGATGTAATGTGGATAACAGTCCATATGACGGCCCTCCAGTTCTAGGATATAATTAAAGTTTAGAATAATAATTATTATGTGATACATATTAAGGTGCTGGCAGATGGGAACTAATTAATGAACAGTAGTTGCATGTTCCATTCATTAATTACAATGCATGAATTTGTTGATGCCAGGATATGATTTGGTCAATGATTCATTGATCCTGCAGCCCACAGCCTGTATTATTCTGTTGAAATCATTCCTAAGAGTGATTGACAGCTGGCCTGTGTTATTTGGTTGAATCTTTTAATTAGGCAATATCCCAAAATCCTGACACCATAGCTATTAAAACTACTGTAAAATATTGGGGCAGAAAGATATTCCGTCAATTTTTTCCATCAACAGATTTTCTGTCAAATTTGAACCAACTATTTTTTTCTTCTTATGTAAAATTTAAACTTTAAAATGAGCCAAAAAAATGAATATACTCTATTTATTAATAAAATTAATTCTTTACACATATAATATTTTTATTTTTTTGTCTTTAAGAGACCTAATTTTAAATCTTTTCCTTATAAAAATCTAATCTTATTAAATTAACTGCCATAAAGTAAAATGAAAGTATTATGAGTTGTAAATAATAATTTTTATGGAATATAATTTCTTTATTTTGAACTTTTTTATTTTTATTGTTGCAAAGTTTAATATTTTACATATGAAGAAAAAAATAGTTGGTTCAAATTTGATGGGAAATCTGTTGGCAGAAAAAATTAACAGAATATCTTCCTGCCCCAAAATTTCACTTTAAACCAATTCATCTTTTAATTTTACTAATAAAAATTTAATTTTTCCCAAGGCAAATACACAATATAAAAGTGCCAATTTCAACAATTTTTAATCACAAACTATTTTTTATAATAAAAATGACACACTTCTAATATAAATATTGTTATGAAACTTAATATATATGTATATTTATTAGTTGATTTATAGAATCATTCTTAGTGTATATATTAGTCTATTGAAATGTTTCACTTATAAGTTTATCTGTGGTACTTAATATGACTTTAATATCATAAATGGGCTTGTGGCTTACAGCATTTCCATAATATAAGCCCATTTTACTATTTAAAGTACTATATAATTTATAGTCAATACACTAGTTTTAAAAGCTATGGCAACAACCCAAAATACCTCAGATTTAAACAAATGATTTCAGACTTAAGCAAATTCCAACTATCAGGCTAAAATATACACTCTTTTAACAGGGTTTTTTGCCGTTAATGGACAAAATGGGCCAACACAGCAAATAAGTGCTCACATGCAAAGCAAAACCATTCAAAATACTATCTGAAATACATTGATTCACAAAAAAATAGTGTGAGTTGACTTTTGGTGTACATATGGGTCATTATTTTAGAGATTAGGCCATTTTCTAATGCACATGCTGCTCAAGTCGCAGCATAACACAGTTCGATTTTGAAAAAGTAACTAATTACACAATTTATATTTAAAACATTAATAACTCAATGAAAAATTAATATTTTTTCACACTGTAAACTATCAAAATGAAGCTAAGAATCTTATCTTTCTATTGGTGTAAAAATTTTAATATGTATACTATGCTCAATATTAAAGCAAAAGTAATTTAAAAGAGCATAATCCAGATTTTATTATATGATTATATCTAATGATATAAAGTAGATTACTTCAAAGCTAATAAATACTTTTTTTTGAATACACAACAGATGTTTTTTATTTGACGAAATTAAAGATAAGATTGAGAGCTTTATTTTCGCATTTTATTTTATTTAAAAAGCTCAATTCTCTAGGATTTTATGATAGTTTGAAGTTAGGATGTTTTTATCACTGTTTAGATTGATTTTAAGGTTCAAGTGAGCTTCGAACCTCAAATTGAGCATTCATTAAATGGAATTCTTTAATATTTTATCATTTTAAAAATATGCGGAAGAGTTACAATTAACTGAATACATCATTTTAATTGATTTGCATTGATTACAAAGAGGATATGATGTAATAATAATGCTTAGCTGCTTCACATATATCACTTGTGCATGAAAACTGGGTATTTAATTAATTTCTGCAAACATAAATTCAAGTTCAAACTATAATAAAAGCTATCACACCATTTCTTTCAGAATGGTGTCATTTAGCTTGGTATATAAGAGCTAAAGTACCACAAAGCTTCTAATCCAAATAACCCAATTCAAAGACCACATTCTGATCATAACTACTCCATCATTAAGGCACACATCAAAGATCTGACCTAATTACAGATTCAAAATACTACCATGTCCTCAGTTAAATTTACTTCTTCCATGCTACCCTTTTTTTCCTTGGGAGCTTCAACAAAAAGAGAGATAATTGCAATGTTAAAAAAGGCATTCCTCTTTATTGCTGGTGATGATCTTGATAATTTCATCAAGCACTTCCTTACTCAAACTGAATTTGGGAAAGCTCAGTTCCTGCCAACTATTCAAAATCAAAAAGGCAATGAGTTCATTGAAAACTTAAAGGATCTCATGAAATCTTCTCCCCAAAAACATCTCCCAGCCTTGCGATCTCTGGTTACTTCCAGTTACTCTTTAAAAGAGCTTAATGATATGGGGTTTAATATAACCAAAAGTGAGTTTGAATACTCAAGAAAAATAAATAAAAATAAAAATGTAAGCTTAAACAAAAAAAGCCAAAAAAATAATAACTATTCATTAAAAAAAGAAATAACTAAAAAAATAATTAAAAAATTGCTGGAAAATTCTTTTGAAACAAGCCAGTTTACAAAAAAAGTGCCTGAAAAAATTTATAAAGATATAGAAAAAGAGATGAGTAATTACTCAACTGAAATTAAATACTCTCTACTTAAAACAAAAAAAGAAATATATGAAAATATGAAAATAAAAAATGAAATTTCAGTTTTAATTTCTACTTACTATAAATTAATCCCTAAAAATATAATAAAAAGTAAAAAACAAACTGATATGTGCAATATTTGTAATTTAAAAAATTCACTAGAAAAAAAGAAGGAAGAATGTGAAAGTAAAAACTTACCATTACCAGAATCTATAGACAATGACTTAAAGACTATTAATCAGCACCAAGACTTTTATGTTCATCAAAATTGTGAATATAAAAAAGATATTAATGAACTAGATGATGAGTCTTGTGTTGTAGTTATAGATTATAAAGAAAACTTAAAGGTTGGAGGTGGTCCAATTGAGACCAATAATTGTTTTTATTCAAAAAAACCAATCTCATTATTAGGGTTTGCATTAGTTTTTAAAGAAAACAATAAAATTAAATATGAATATCATGATTTTTTGTCTCAAATATTATCACATGATTCTTTATTTTCAGGTGAATGTCTAATAAGTCTTCTTAAATTAGATAGATTTAAAAAAATAAAAAATATAAAAGTATGGACAGATAATGGAAATCATTTTAGATCATATGAATTTTTATATTACTTATTTAAAGAGGCACCTAAATATATTAAGGGTTCCATAAAATATAACCGTTTTGTTGAATGCCATGGAAAAAGCATTGTTGATGGTCACTTTGGTGTAATATCAAAAATTTTAAAGGAAAAAGAAAATGTACTTTATATTAACAACATTAATGATCTAAAAAATATTTGTGAGAAAGAAGAAAGAAGAAAAGAATTATACAATTCATCTTTAACTGGTTCAATTGTTTCCCAAAAAGCATTTTTTTATATTTATGAAAGGAAATTTAGGCCTATAAAAAGAGAGCTTGAAGTTAAAAATCTGCGCATTAATCTTTCATATTTGATGAAAGATGGGAAGTTATATACTTCACCTTTAACATTTGAAAGCTTCTCAGAATATTCTGAGATATTTTATCATTTGAAATCACGTGATGATACCAGAGAAACAAAAATATCAGAAGATGCTAGTAGTGTATTGGGGCAAGTTCATGAAGTAGGGCAGCTTACTAGAGGGTGTATTTTAAATAGAGTTATCAGTCTTTCAAAAACAACAACCTTTTTTTCTGAAACAAACTAAGAATATTTATGATGAGCCAAAGATAGGGTAATAGCATTTATAGCTTTGGGGCTGCTATTACTCTCCCATGCAACTCATCATAAATATTTTTGGTTTGTAGTAGCACTTAAGATATTTTCAGTAGTACTATAAGTTGCAATTTTCAATTATAAAATCAATGAATTATTTTTTAAAAAATCACCCAAGCCCAAGATCAATTAAATATTTGGGATTGATTGTATTTTACTCTTTCTGAATAATTTGAATATGAATAATGTGATTAAGTTATAAAATAACCAATCTGGCGCCTAGGCATAACAAGAAAAATAATGTCCCATATGTTTACTATGTGAATTGGTGACAAAATACACCCAAATCATGGTGAATCAAAACTCAACCCAAAACCAAAACACAATAGCAACTTACTATGTAAACAAAATCACTAAAATGTTGTGTGCAATGGATTGTAATCAAGAATGATACCAAGGTATCTAAAGTAAGACACATAATCCAAGACAAAATTTTTAAAAATATTGTGTTGGGTGTTTGAATTTGGCATTAAAATCTGGGAAAATGGGTGGAAATTTTTTGGGTATTCTAAAATGGGTGTAGTAAAACCAAAAACAACTAATTAAGAAATAAAAATCTATAATCAGAATATTGGGTGGGTAAAACTCTAATTAAATATCCATATTCAGATAAAAGCAAAAATTAAAAGTAAGTAGTGACTTAATTAATTTTTTTTAAAATTCTCAAAATAAAGAAACACAACAACAGAGTGAAATTGCACCTGTTGTGTACTGCAGTTGTGTTTGCCCCTGCGGGTCAAAGAACAGATTTAGTGCAGCTCAAGTGCCTACTCAATAAGGAGATGGGAGGGGAAAGTTCAATAGTGACGCTGCACTGACACAGCTGGTTCAAGGAGCACAAGCTGCTAGGGTGCAAAGCATAAACCCTTGGGTCCCCAAGCTGACATGGAAGCCCACCAAGGTCACCATTACCAAAACAGTTAGAAACAAAGAGATCAAACTTATCTCATATGTGTTTGACCCCGTCTACTGCCAGGAAGCTGTCCTGTCAGCTATGATGGAGAAGGTTAAGACCTGTGCTTGACACTAGCTACAAGCCTTACATCAGTAAGGCAACCAAGAAGAGGAAAGGAGCCTGAGTTCTACAGAACTGATGAGGGACAGCTGGTGTTAAAAAAGTTTCAGCCTTCTACAACAAGGTACCCATGCCTTGCAAACCTGTCACCAATAAGAATCCTGGCTTGTATGAACCCATAAAGCCCGCTCAGAAGCGCATTCCTGACAAAGCACATCATCCTGCTCAGGCTTATGCAGGAATCTGGTGACTACAAGGTGGCTGCGGCTCTTGTTGAGGTGGATCCCAAGTATGTCTCAAAGACCTTCAACAAGTTCATTGATACTGGCAAAGTCCTTGTAATGGAGAAATCCTTGAATGTGTCCACCATGCTAACCAAGGAGCACAAATGGGCAATCCACCAGTAGATAACCCAAGATTGTCATCTCAAACTGGAAAATATAAAGGCCATGGTTAAATCTACTTTTGGGGTTCAGGTCTCAATTTCCTTTTACTATCATCTGGTGAAGGCAATGTGCTTTTCCTGGACAAAGCTTTGGGTATCTCCCTATAATAGAAACAGCCCAACCAATGTCAAGACCTGAAAAAATACGCTGAGGCATACACTGCCCTCAAAAACAAGGGGCTGGTCAAGTTTTACTATATTGACAAATCAGCATTTGTCTTGTTTATGCACAATGCATATGAGTAAGTCCCAAAAGGCTCAAATGACAGGGTAGCTTGGTGTGCTGCAGTCTGCACCACAGCATATTCAATGGTGGCTCTCCTTGGTCCAAAGGGGATTGAGCTGTATCAAGTAATATTGGGTTCTCACAATAGCTGTACATTTCTATTATTCCTCTGATTGGTCCAGGAGCACCTGAGGCGCACAAGCCTGGGCTTCACCAACATAATTGTGCTGGATAATGTTGGTCTCCATAAGGTGGCTGATATTCTTGAGGAATTCCCAATTATTGACATCAGTATTGCAGTGGGCCCCAGCAATTGGCTACGGCAAATTTGCATCTTCTCTTCCTCCCTGCCTATTCACCCTTCCTAAATCCCATTGAGGAAGTCTTTGGGTGGCTCAAAAAAATTGTCAAGCAAGGGACCCCAACTGTGACTGAGGACCTCTTTGATTTGCTGTAGGCCGGGATCCACACCCTCCCATCTGAGACCGTGGCCAAATTCTATGGCCACACTGATTTGTTCATCTCCATGTACCTTATCAAACAGCCAATCAATTAAAGGCTTACTGTGTCTGACTTTTTTATATTATCTAATTTACTATTTAATATTTATTAATTATCATTTTATATTTAGAAGCTTCTAAGCCCACAATCACATTCAGCGGGACCATCAATGAAGGTTAGTAATTTATTTATTTTATATTAATTTTTTATTATGGCATCTGAGGATATCCCAAACACTTAATACTTGATTACGTGAATATATTCATATCACTCTTATCAAATATATAAAGAAAACTGGCTTTTAAAAAATTAAATGTATAATGTATAAATTAGAATTATGTTTTATTAACATATATTACTATGCTTTATGAAAACCTTCTCCAGGATTTATTTCACAAAACTTGTTTGCTAAAAAAATTATTTATAATAAAATTAATCTAAAATGTAAATATATTTATTGAAAAGAGAGTTTTAAGGGCGCCTGTAATGGGTTCTTTGGTATGTACCCACCTGGCCATGGAGGTGGTGCACAATCTCCACTGCCACACTGTAGACAGTGAATACACCCTGATTGAAATACTCTCGCCTGCTGGTGAAATGCAGTAGGGTCAGGTGGGAGTGAGGCAGCAGCTTCTCAGGCGGGGCCGCAAACCTATATATTCCAGCCAAGACCAGGGTGTCCTGGATCATATGGTAACTGAGCTGTACCCAGGGGGACCTTCTTACCATCCAGTGAAAGCCTGGTCATATCAATCCCAAGAAGGACCCTGTCCAGGTCCTTGATGTTTGCACCCATCCCAAAGTAGAAGAGATACCCAAGATAAACCATGAGGTGAAGCCTTTGTCCAGCAAAGGCTTCAGTAAACCCACACATCTTATTGAATACAGTACTAATCTTCTTCTAATGTTTTGTTTTAGCAAAGGTCAGCTCCATAACATCAGGGAGCCCTGTCTTATTGGCGCTCCAGGCCAACCTGAAGGCAGCAAGGAGGTTTTTGTTTTTTACGGCTGTTGCATCTGCAACAACCAATTTTCTCACTTTGCCCCCAAAGTTCTCTATCAGGTAAGAGAGTGTGTGCTCTACCGGGAAGCAAAAGCAAGCAGCCACATGGGCCTGGCCCATCTTTGGTATGTTCTTAAATGGTAGAATTGCCAGGACATCCCAAACAAGCTCAATGGAGTTTACACAGTAAAGTCCATTGAGGAATACCAAGTCCAGGCAGACCATTTGAGCATCCTTGTAGGCAGTAACTGCCCACTCAGATGCCCCCTTGCCATGCGTCAGCCCAGCTGACGCCTCCTGTGACATTGGAAAGGACCTGTGGACACAGTCCTCCAGCTTCTGCAAGACAGGAGGACAAATAAAGCTGCCTAGCCACATGATTGGCATAGTTGGCATAAAATGTGGCAGGTACAAAGGGGACCAGGACCTGGCAGATTTTGCTGTCTATATTTTCTATAAAAAAGGTAAGTATTTTGAAATTCTTATTAATTTTAATTATTAGGTTACCTTTGCGTGTTTCCTCTTTACCGGTAGCATCAGCAAGCTTAGCCATTCTTGGCGCAAGAAATTGCGCTGGCAATTCAGTGTCCTCTTTCCTGGTGCGCTTTGCTGACTTGAGAAGTGCATACATCTCAGGGTTGTTGACCCAGACAGACGGCACAGAGAGGGCAAATGACTTGAACTGGAGGCCCTCAACCACAGTTTTTTGAGCATTAAAAAGACACAAAATTGTTTTTTCAGGGGTGTCTGGCATCTTGACCATAAGTGCCTTAGCAGACACCTTGTTGATTTGTCCCCAGTGAGGACAGCAGCCTCTACTTTTTCCTTGACCTTGTGGTCAATTTCTTTGATCTCTGCAATTGCAGAGCCAAGGTCCTTCAATAACTTCTTGAGTTCTCTCATTGATTTTTTACTAACCTTTCCATATGTTTTTATAGCTTCCACCCCAGTAAAATCTGTATTATTCTGATACTATTTCCTCTTTTTTATTCCTGTTTGTTTTCCCATTTACTACATATTCCATTTTTTACCCCTTGTGTATATGTTTTATGCTTAACTCAATATGTGTTGTTTGCTTTGTTTTGGCATTGCTTACTTAATTGTCATATTATTTTCAGCACCCAAACACAGCTTCTTGTGAAAATATTAACAACAATTTGGTGGTCATCTAAATTTGAAATTAGAAAACTATAGGTTAATTGTGTTTAGATAAAGTTATTACTGATTCAAATTTAAAACCTTAATGATAAAATTTAAGCCAATCAGGAGCCAAGTGATAAAGTGATTATTGTGACATAAAGGAACATTCAATAATTCTTTGATGCATGTGGGCTAATTAATCTAATTGGCTGGTTGTTTTGCCACTGTGAGCCATTGCCGCTGTGGCAAGTTGTTGATGGACTAGTACCCAATCAGCTGCTGGGTTAACACTAGTCCATCAACAACTTGCTACAGCAGCAATGGCGCACAATGGCAAAACAACCAGCCAATCATATTAATTAGCGCACATGCACCAAAGTATTATTGAAAGTCCCTTTATGTCACAACAATCACTTTATCACTCAGCTCCTGATTAGCTTAAATTTTATCATTAAGGTTTTAAATTTGAATCAGTAGCAACTTTATATAAACACAATTAACCTATTATTTTATAATTCAAATTTATATGATCACCAAATTGTTGTTAATATTTTTCCAAGGGGCTGTGTTTGGGTACTAAAAATAACTGTGTTCTGGATTTAGATACACAGAATAGTAAATATATGATTTTATAGAAATAAACTGAACCTAGAGAATAAAATCAACTATAAACAAAGAGAACACAAACAATTGAAATTCAAAAGAAAGATAATATAAATAGAAATTTTTTGGGACCAGGGGGTTTATTGAGGCAGGGGAGAGTGATGCCTAGTAGGCAGAATGGCGCAGGAAGGAAGACGTAGAGGCGGTGCTGGCCTGGTGGGTCTGGGATTGGATGGGTTGGGTTTGCAGGCGGGGGGTGTTGGTGGTGGGGGTGGAGGCAGGAGGATTGCGCATGATGGCTGCCATATAACACTTGTTAAGTTCCGCCTGTCATTGGCTCAATTGGCTGGTAGGTGGCTGTGGCACGGGGTGGGAGACACTTGTCTTACTATGATTGGTTGCCCATATTCACATGAAAAACCATCTGCGTAAACAAGTCAGCCACCATTTGGTGACCAAAGAGAGAATCATGGTCAATGACCCCAAGATAAAGATTATTAAAATCCTGAGGGCGGCACTCCTGTACTTTATCTCCAATGTTAAAGAAAAGAACATCACCCAGATAGATATCTGCATGACCGGCTGGGTACACGGAGGCCTGGTACCTGTGTTGCTGGATGGCTTCAAAGGCATTGGAGCTTTCCTCCATCTGATGGCTCAAGAAAATCTAGTGCTTGGAATTTGAGCTATCCCAGGAGTCAAGTAATTCACCAAGGATGTGGCTGTACTTGTAGCAATTAGTGAAATCTGGGTTTGTCCAATAATAGACAAAACCCTTGGCTGAAACAGCTGGAAATGCACCAATGAATGTCCCCTTTTTGACCTTCTTCCTCCCTTTTTAGATGGCAGCTCTTCCTTGGGCACCAAAATTGTCAAAAGCTATTGATAGCTTGTAGTAGGAGATGAATATGACATCATCAGTTAGACTAGTCAAGCATTGGACCAGGGTTGATTCAATGGCGGTGTCATACAGGGAAATCAAAACCATCCCATTGATTGCCAGCAAAATTGGTAAGAACCTGTATTGAAGCCACCTTCCCATACATCCAGAGCTGCACCATGCGCTCAGACACCCAAATGCCATGGTGCGCAAGTTGCTTCTGGACCTGGGTCAAGGGAAGCTTGGGGTCCCGCTGAAGGAGATTTAGCATTATAGTATATTCTTTCTTGATCTGAAAGTTGACCTGCTTCTTTGGCTTCTTGGCTGTCCCAATAAGATTCCCCTTATTCAGTAAGTTAATGAATTCCTGCATTATTGTGGCTTGGGTAAATTGCAATTGGGTTGCAACCTGATCCCAGGACAGACCCTGCAGGTTCAGTACCACAATTTCCTGAAGAATTTAGGCAGTGATTATTCTGTGTTTGGGGTGCTGGGCTGTGGGAGCTGAAGCTTGATTGGCTGTAGGGGGCAGGTTGGGCGGTGGCAGGAAGTTGTTCCAAATTGAGGTTGTTGTTATGATTGTTTGATTGGCAGGCAGCTTGTGCTTGGATGGGTACAGGAGCAGGGGCAGAGCTAGACACTAAGTGACTACTAAATAAGTCAAAGCCATATGAGTCAGGGGTCAGGTAAGGTCAGCTTCCTTGTTACCCACCTCCAAGGCTTGGGTGTAAATGGGTGCTTCTAAGTTCTGATCCTTGCCTCCATTGAAGCTGGCTTGGCTGCTGCTGGCTTGGTTGCAGTCAAAAATGTTGCTAGTAAAAACTATTGTAAAAAAGCCTAGGATAAAATCACTAAAAGTAGAAATTTAAAAAATTTTGATTTATTTTTATTATTATCAACATTCCATATTTAGAAGGTTTTCAAAACCATTCCATACAAATCTGGGGCTATAAAAAATGAATAAAATGCCTCTGTTCCTAAATTGAATAGCTGTTGATTGGTTATTAAACAGCTATTTTTCTATTTTAGACTGCTCATACTACACATCTTTTGTGACTTTATTTTGTTAGTGCTTGTGGAATCTTGCTTCTAGATTGCTCAAATTTTGTTTTATCTTAGTCTTTCTCATGGCCTCATATGAATCCTGATTGGATTATAATATACTCCAGAACTTCATCCATTCATCTCACTTATTGTGTAAGTTCATTTTGTTTGTGGTTTGAACTACACCACTTGATGTTTGATATAATTTTGTATAATAGGCTAGTGAAATTTTGTTTTTTGTTTGACAGTTCATTTATTAACTGAACTTTTTTTAAATTAATTGAATCCTGAATCTTGTGTGACTTGAATTTTGTTCAAATCTGAAATCATTTTGTTTAAATCTGAGGTATTTTGGTTTTTGCCATAGCTTTTAAAACTACTGTAATTCTATTCTGTGAGCTCTGTCATGATTGAAATAATTAATTTTGTATTGCTAATTTATGAAGCTGGCTGCTAAAATTCTAATCCTTGAGCTCCTTCATAATTGGCATCATTGCTTGGTCAAAATTTCAATATATCCCCCCACTTGACCAAACACTACTTTCTTTCTTCATCAGATGAATTTCAACAATAGCAACAACAATATGCGTTAAGCCTAAAACACAATGATGACTTCATTGGACAAAGCAGAGCGTAAAGCCTTTTGCAAAATGCAGCACTCAGTTCTTATTGGCTTCCTGAATCAACTTCAGGCTAGTGACACCCATTTTGAAAACAGGACTGCAAAACCACTGTGGCTAGCTCTGAGCGTAGTACTGTACCAAACTCCAGCACTGGGGATTTCCCTGATGAGGACTCCATGTTTAAGGAGTGTCAGGGAACCAGTCTTGTACAGCTGCTCCATTGTTTCCAGGGATGACCCGGCCAGGTTTTTTGCAGGCAATGCCCACCACAAGAGGGGAGCTAACTTAAAAAGGTAGGAGACGGACTTACCCACCCAAGACCACGGGCTGGCAGCCGGGATTATAGTGTCAATCACCCATGTGAGGGTGATGTACACAATCTCAAACAGCTTTCCAGTATGGTTGTTTGGAAGGTCAGTTGAGGAAGCGGGCATAGGTTTTGGGGTCACAGGCGGTTCCATGGGTAGGTCATAAGAAGGGAGATAGTTGAATTTCCCTCTGAACAACTTGGGTGTTGAAAATATCCACGAGCCTTATTGGTTGTATCTAACTGCAGATTGTATGTGGGCCAAAGGATTGAGTTCAAGTATCTTTTCTGGGGTGTATTCCTTGTATTCAGATTTCAGAGGGTAGTTGGTAAAATGGACAGGTCCAAAGGGTACACCAGGAGGACAGAAAACTGTGGGTGGTGGGGCAGGAGATCTCAAAATGAATTGGCAGACAGCAAATACAAAATAAGGCAATAGCTGTGTGAGCCAAAATAACATAACCTTTATTCAAAAATGGCAATAATTTTGGAGCGCAGGGTCCTTTGGTCTATATACTACCCCACCTCCAAACTTAAATTTCCCATGGGGGTTCATCAGGGCATTGGAAAAGGCAGGAACAGGGGAACTGGGTGCTTGCATCCAAAGGCAGCAAAATGGCACTTGGCCTGGGAGCTCTTTCATTGGTCAAGAATCTTGATTTGGCTACCTGATTATCTTGCTTTAGTGTTGTGGTCATGGGACCGGGCTGCGGGCCTGTGTCTCTTTCCTGGGTTGGCTCCTGATTGGTTGCTGGTGTAGACTCCATTAGGCACTGTGATTAGTCTTCCAATTGTGCAATAATTTCCTTGGTTTGGCTTTTTCCACTGCATGAGCTAAAATTTTTGGTATCAGCTTGTGGGGGCTCAATCCCAGAAAGGCGTGGGCGGTCCTGCAGTCCGCAGGCGCGGCGGCCCAGGGGGGGTCCAGGGTTGGGGTTTGATTCCTGCTCCCAAGCCCGGATTTCCAGAGAGGAAGAATTGTCAATCCTGACAAGGAGCCTCTTCCTGTCAGCAGTGCGCCCCCAGTGGCAATCCTTCTGGTGCTCAGCACCCCTTTCCTCAATGCCTTCCTTCCACTGACGCGCCTCCTCCTACCCCATCTTCCATGCTTTGCGCCCGCTGAAACTCCAATAATGTGGTGGGGAACTACCCCAACCTTCTTACAAATTTTGGATCTGATACCATGAGGAACCAAATTTACAGCTTTGTACAGGTGCTGCATTCTGATGAGGATGCAATGATCCCAATTTGGGCAGGCAAGTTGTACCACAGCCAATATCAAGCATCCTGTTTGGCTTCTGAGGTGTGTCTGGAGCTTCAGTCAGTTTCCTTAGCCCCAGTGAGATATTTGCCCAGCATGCTCACGCAATTGCTATTTGAAATTAGTACATTTATGAGGTAGCTTGGGTTAGGGCTCTTGAGCTTGCAGCAGATCCCAGTTTCCATCAGACCTTGGACTTGCCTGTCCAAGCCAACACTAAGTGTTGCTTCTCTGCCACATTCAAGGTGTTTCTTCAGGCAGTGGATACAGGTGACGCCAGTTTTTATCTTCCCTTGGCTGCTGTGACTTGCCACTTCATGTTGAATCCCCCCAAAAGCTGCCAGCCTTGGTACTCTGGTTGTTGCTTGGAGTATTACTTCTCCTTGGCTTATCAGTTCCGTGTCCATTTACCTCTATCATATTCCTACATGAAAGATGCATTGATGGACTGCTTCCCCATAGGTGCTGCGCTCTCTGCCTATGGTGGCTGGGGCTGTTTGATGCTAGTCAGTAAGATCTGCCTTCCCCTCTGCAACTGGTTGTCAATGTCCTGCAACTCCCAGTTGTCCTGGGCCCAAATGTTGGTAATATTGGCCCACGTGCGCCAGCGCCTGGACAACAACTGCTATATAATCCCCACCCACAAGCACCCAGTAATTAACATTCAGCGCCCTACCAAGCATTCCCACCCTGCCAACTGTCAGGCCTCTTCTCCCACCATGTCTTCCACTTAGCAGCTTGGAGGCGCCCACAACACAAGGGACCAATCCCACTAAGTCTGCCTTTTCTTGCAATAAACTTGCTTTTGCTTATCTTCTTTTTTATTGTTTATATTATTTTTAGTGCTTATTTTTTATTATATTAAGTTTTTAATTATTGTAGTTATCTTCTAAATTTAGTTCTTATAAAAGAATTATTGATTAGTGGATTTTGTTGTTGGGGATTCAAATCTGGCGCTGCCACAGCGCTAAACTTAAAAGTAAAGTGCGGCTGTGGCATAAAAGATATTTGCAAGGCGGCACAGTGGCGCTTTTTGTTGTTTAAGGTGGTGCAGCGGCAAATAAAGATGGGTAGTTCTGCAGTTGAATTCACCAAGTTTTGGTAACCTTATTTTGATAACACACTTCTCACTTTGATTTGAGATATTGTTTTTGTGATGAGGTTTTTTGAGATGCTGTATTAGAAACCATTATGTAAACATTAACTATTTAATAATTTTTATTAAGTTTTTTTAATTTTGCTGATGTAAATCCTGATGCCATATCAAAATTTTATCAAGATGGCGTCTTTTGTGATGGTGTTTTTAAGATGGCGTATTGCACCAACAACCCATAGCATACTTGAAAGGCTGTATTTGCATCATCCCTTGGAGAAACCCTGACTGGGCTGTACCCTGTGGTTAGATCAATCCTACAAAATATCTTTGCCCCTGCAAGTGTGTCAAACAGATTTTCAATTAGAGGTAGGGGTACTTATTGTTTACAGCAACTTTGTTTAGGGCGCAGGAATCTGCAACTAGACAGAGTGAGCCATTCTTCTTGGCCACAAATAATACTGCCGCTCTGTACCAGGAGAGAGGGGTGCAGATAAAGCCCTTGTCCAAGGTGTCTACAAGGTGCTGTTGGAGAGTTTTATTTTCCTTTGGCGTTATACAGTATAGTAGACAGGCCTTTGATAATGACCCCTGTAACCAAACAGTGTGCTGGATCTCTTGAGGTGGTGGTAACTGGTCTAGTGCTTTGCTAATTACATCCCTAGACCTTTCAAGCAGGTCCTGCAATGCTGGTGGTGGTTGACTATTTAGAGGGGAAGGCAAAGAGGGTTCAGAGAGGATAACTACAACCAAGCATTGATATAAGTCTGACTTGCCCCCTTCAAATCCATAGGTGCCTTCCTCTGTTATCCATACAAAGATGGGGCCATGCATAGTCTGTTAATCTCAATAGGATAGATTTTTAAAGCAACCCCATCCTTCTTAGTGCAATGGCAATGATGTCCCAGTTTATGTTGGGGCAGCTGTGACGTAGCTGGTCCAACCCTGTGATCACATGTGGCCAAGGCCGCACATGATGGGTCCAGATATCCTAACCTGAACACTACCTGCTCTTAATGGGAAGGGTACCGCTTCATGGGTGATGGCTACTCTGCAGGAGTCTGCTACCACCACTGCTGTGAAGTGACTGGGGTCTGGATCCAGAGGTTTGGAGGCAGGAAATTCCTAGTCCACCCAGGTGTGATAATCCCTAGTGTCCACCAGGAGCTTGTGGGGTCCCACAGATGCAGAGGGGCAGAGCCAAGCAAGCAATATTGTTTGATGAATGACTGACTTGGAGGGCAAAGTTTTACTGTGCATTTGGAATACGTCTAGGGGTTTGGCCGCATGTATGTTGTATTCACAGGGGTTTTTATCCAGTAGATATTGGGAGTATGGGTCAAGCAGGGTTGCAGAGCCTCTGGTGCCTATAGCCCCAGGCCTTTCCTGACCACTCAATTCTGTGCCAACTGAAGCTCCCCCTCATGCAAGTGCTTGTTGCCATTATACTTGTTGTGTTCTAAAGCGCAGCACAGACACTAACCTCCAGAATTAACTCATACAGAGTGGAACATCCTCCATGTTGACAATTTCAAAAAATTAATTTTGCTTTATATTTTATAATTTCAATTAAAAGCTCAAAATAAAAATCAAGCATTGCTTCTACTATCAGTTTCAATTATTTAATCAAGAAAAAAATGATATTTAATATTGAAAATAAGAAAAAGATTTTTGAGAATTGTTGACATGGAGGATGTTCCATTCTATAAAGTTAATTCTGAAGGTTGCCGGCAAAGACACACAATAGGGAATCCTAAATTTAGGATTGGATTTATACTAAGTCTTGTTTAATTGCAGGGAAGGTGATTGGATTACCTTGTGACCCTGAATGAATAATCTCTACTAGTTGTGGCTAAAGAGAGGCTCCAAAGTACTTGGAGACACAAAGACAAAAATGTGAATTAAACTTAATTTTTATTGATGAATATGGAATATAAATATATAGTGGTTGGCAATACCTCAAAACAGTACCAGGACAGTAGAATCACTTGCCACAAGCATTAGTGAGGCAAGTGAGTTGGGCAGAATCAGGAAACTGAACAATTGAATTCTAGTTTGGAGACAGACTCATTTCAAATGGCAAAAGAAAAAGAGAGCAATTCATCCTCAAGATAATCCATTGAAGATGAAATTAAAACAATGTGAATAGTGGCATTCACAACATTACCACCTTCTATATTGGCCTTAGGGGGTAGTACATGCAGAAGAACTTGGCATGCACTTGGGCAAACAGACAGCCACTAGAGCAGAGTTTTACAGTGTACTCTGACCCTTGTTTGAAGGTTACTTCTAAAGGCCCAACCCACAGCATATCTAGCTTGTGAGTGCATCCTTCTACCCTATGCTGATAGTAGAAAACATTATCTACAATGTTAAAATCAGGCAAAGGAGAGTGTCCAGCATTGCCAGGAGAGAGTTCAAGCATCTTGGTCTTATATGCAGAAGTATACACAGTAGCATGTATGTTGATTATGCAATTAAATAAGTTCTTGATGTGGGTGTCAGGGTCCATGGCCTTATCAGAGGAGAGTAGGGGGGCCAGGAGTAACAGAGTAGTGGCCTCACGCCCATACAGCATAGCAAAGGGGGAATACCCAGTGATACGGTGTTTTCTGATGCAATAGGAAAAGAGAGCAGCGGATAAGTATAGATCCCAGTTGGCAGCATCAGATTAAATGAGCTACCTCATGATGGAAACCAAGGTTGAGTTAACATGATCTGCAGCCCCTTCATTGGAAGGGTTATAGGGGGCTGATAAGGATTAATGAGACCCAAGAGCCTTGACAATGGAAGTCACCAGCTTGGCATTGAAGTTAGTTCCATTGTCTGATAACAACACTTGGGGTCATCCATGGCGGTAGAATACATCTTTCATAAGGAAGGCCGCAGTTGTCTTAGAAGTGATATCCTGAGTGGGTGTCAGGATTGACAATTTGTTACCCCTCAAAACCCAGGCCTAAGGGCAGGATTCAAACCCTGAACCTGGATTCCTGAGGGCCGCTGGCTCCATGGATCAAGAGCCCGCCTGCGTTTTTCTAAGTCAAGCCTCACAGGCTGAAGCCCTGCTAAGTCCTAAAGTAAGAATACCAGTACAGGTTTAATTATGACGGTTTCCGAGGACGAGTTTCTCAAATTGCCTAATGGAGGCAGAGAAGGTGGCCCTGTGAATTTCATGAGCTTTAAGTCCTCTTAAATAACCAATAAAACTCAACTGCCAGGGAAAACCCCAGGCTTTGGGCCTGCCCCGTGACCACAGCCAAAAATCAAGGAAATTAAGTGATCAATTTGGACGTTCTGACCAATGAGAGAACATCCAGTTGAGGTGCCATTTTGCCACTCTTGCACCCAGGCCTCCTGGACACCTGCCCACATTTTTCCCAATATTTTGATGAAGCCCTTATGGGAAATACTAAGTTTGGAGGTGGGATGCTATATATGCCTATAGATTCTGCGCTCAAACCTTATTGTCATTTTTGAATAAAGGTTATGTTATTTTGGCTCACACAGCTATTGCCTTATTTTTTATTTGCTATCTACAAGTTCAGTTTGAGATCTCCTGGCCCTCCTGCCCCACTGCCCACAGTTTTCTGTCCTCCTGGTGTACCCTTTGGACCTGTTCATTTTACCAACTACCCTCTGAAATCTGAATACAGGGACTACACCCCGGAAAAGATACTCAAACTTGACCCTTTGCCCGCATGAAATCTGCAGTTAGATACAACCAATAAGGCCCATGGATATTTTCAACACCCAAGTTGTTAAGAGGGAAATTCAACTATCTCCCTGCTTACAATCTGTCCCTGGAGCCGCCCATGACACCAAAACCTATGCCCGCTTCCTCACCTGACCTTCCAAACAACCATACTGGCAAGCTGTTTGGGATTGTGTACATCACCCTCACAGGGGTGATTGATACTATAATCCCGGTCGCCGGCCCATGGTCCTGGGTGGGTAAGTCTGTCTCCTATCTTTTTAAGTTAGCTCTCCTCTTGTGGTGGGCATTACCTACAAAACCCCAGCCTGGGTCATCCCTGGAAACAACGGGCCAGCTGCCCAAGACTGGATTCCTGACAGTGGGGCAAGCTTCTACCCATTTGCTGAAGTTATCAACCACAATCAGGATGAAGTGGCAGCTTGAGAGAGAGCAAGGTAGAGGTCCTACATCATCAATACTAGCAGTGTGAAAGGCATGCTGTGGAAGGACTTGTTTGAACTTGTTAGAGGCAGCTTGAGGTTGTTGGAGTTGAAAGTCATGAAAACTGGTAATGACATATGGAATCAGCAGGCAAAGGTTTTCCCAGAAATAGTTTTTCTGGAGCCAGTCATAGGTCTTGGCAACGCCTTCATGTCCAGTCTCCTTATGAGCTTGGAGCACTAATGAGAGGCAAAGGCTAGGGCATACATAGAGAAGGTATTGATCATGCACCTTTTTGAAGAGCTGATTGTCACAAATGAGAGTATTCTCAGATAGTTTGGATAGTGCAATACAAAGTTCCTCCGTCTTGTTCTCCCAGGAGGAAGGATACCCAATTAGTCTATATAGTTGATCATCCTCAGAAGGGTGTTGAGCAAGGATGGGCATTCTTCACAATACATCAGCATTTTGGTGTTGGATCCCAGGATGGTGGAGCACTGTGAAGTTGTATCCCTGCAAGCAAAGGGCACACCTAGCTAGCCGTCCTTCTGGTTCTTTGAGTTGCTGTAGCCATTTAAGAAAGGCATGGTCAGTGACCACAGTGAAATGGGTGCCATAACTGTAATGATGGAATTGTTTGACCATATGCAGAACAGCAAGTCATTCTTTCTCCGTGACACTATAGTTCTTCTCATGTTTGTTGAGGACACAAGAAGTATACGCTACATGTTGATCCACTCCTTCATCATCTAGTTGAGCCAGGATGGCCCCAATAACTAAGTTGCTAGCATCTGTGTAGAGGATGAATTCCTTATTATCATCAGGATACATCAAGATGGGAGTCTCTTTGAGTTTTTGCTTAAGAGTCTCAAAGGCCTGTTGTTGACTAGCAGTCCATTCTAAGAGGACATTGCATAACAGTTGAACCAGAGGCTCACTAGTGTTAGCAAAACCAGGGATAAACTGTCTGTAATAACCCATCATACCCAGAAAGACTTGTAATTTACACAGGTTGGTGGGTGGAAGCATTTTTTCAATGTCCTCAACCTTCTTGGTCATTGGATAAATCCCATTCTGGGTCACTTCATGACCCAAGAATTCAAGACATTCTTTGAAGAAAGCACACTTTGATGGTTTTAGTTTGAGGCCAGCTTCTCAAATCTTTAAGAACACTCCCTTGAGTTGGGCCAGGTGATCAGTAAAGGTAGCACTGAAGACTGTTATATCATACAAGTACACCAGGACACATGAGAGCTTCAGATCACAAAGGAGTGAGTCCATGGCCCGCTGAAAGGTAGCAGGGGCATTACAAAGTCCCTGAGGCATACAGGTAGGCTCAAACAGCCCTTCAGAGGAGATAAGCACAGCTTTTTGCCTATCCTCTGGAGAGAGTTCAACTTTTCAGTAACCAGATGCCAAATTCATAGCTGAGAAGAACTTGCAGCCTCCAAGGCAACAGAGTGCATCTTTAATACGCAGCAAGGGTTAATGTAAGGTCTTGCCCATAGTGGTGCAAGGTTATAAACTAGCGCGTGTAAGGCATTAGGATTCAGATTTAAAAGGTATAAAAAGGTGTTAACTGTCTGCAAACTAATCTTTCAGAACCCTGCTAAAAACCTATACTGATTTACAAAAGAAGTGATTGAGTTTAAGACCCCTAAGCAAAGAATATAAAATAAAGTGTTTAATAGTGAACAATTTGTAAATAAGGGAATGTTAATATTTGGATATTCTCCATCAGCAAATTGGTACATATAACTATTGAAAGATTCCTTAACGGAAAATAATGAATACAACAAGCCTAAGACTTGTTGTTTTACAAGTTCTATTTGTTCAAGGAAAGAAAAGGCTAAACATTAAAATGAATTTAATAAAAATGTATAAATTTCTAAAAATTAAGATCTCAAGTTTAAATTATATAAAGAATTGAAGGGTAGAAATCACTTAGAGTTTTGGCTTAAAGCCTACTCTTCAAAAGCTCTTTATTTATAGAGAAAAAGCCTTTTCATTTGAAGATTGATAGCCAGGGAGGAAGCAGACAAGAAGAGGAGCAACTGGGGAAGTTTGGAGACAACCAGGAAAAGAAAGGGGAAACAGACAACCAGTTTGAAGTTGATCTGCAACGTGAAGCTGGAGGAAAGCAACAACAACATAACCAGGAGCTTTGAAAAGGTGAGTGAAAATTAAAATTTCTCTAACTTTAAAGTAGAGAATATAAAGCTAATAGAATAGCTGAAGAGAAAAAGAAAACAACAACAACGTCAATTTGCGTTTGAACTGACGTAAAACAAGGTAAATTACTTTAAAATACTTAAATATTAACTATTAATTCAAAATTTCAATATTAAAAAATAAAGAAATATTAAATCAATCAAAAACAAATAAAATATGATAAGTTTTAAAAAGCCTTCCCTTTGGGGAAGGGCATGACAGGTAAGAACCCTTCTTGGTTAAGGAATTTAACCGTCAATAGTCCATCATAATTTGGTGGCCTCCATCTTTCTTCTTCAGTATGAGCAAAGGGGAGGCCCATGGACTTTTGGAGAGCACAAGTAATCCAGCGTCTAGTAGTTGCTTGTTTTCCTTAGACACCTGAGCATCTTTCACTTGGCTACGGCAATAAGGTTTAGCTTGGAATGGGGGAGCATCACCAGTGTCAATTTGATGAATAACTCCTTTAGTAGACCATAATTGGTGCTATCTTTAGCAAACATATCTGAAAACTAATCTAGCAGGTCAAGCACCTCTTTCTGCTGGACTGGGAATAGTTGCAGGAAGTCCTGAGCGGTAAACAGAGATAAGACCTGTGGCTTGTCTTCAGGTAAGTTGAAGTCCTGGAAGATACCAAAGGGATGTAGGGATAGCACATCAGGAGCATTCAGCAACTTGCTATAACCAATAACCTGGCCTCTAGAAACATGTATGAGAAGAGCGGTTAAGTTGGCTACCAACAGCTGGACAGGCTCTTTGTGAGAGACATCCAAAATCCCTGGACAGAGGTAAGGTTTGTTGCGGCCTAGTGAGGGAGGAGAGTGCACCTCTAAGAATGCACGTTTGGGCAACTTGTATGATATCTGAGAGTCTAAGACAACTTGGGAGCCAAGATAAATGGTCACAGCAGAAGTGGTCAGTAGTGAAATCCCTTCAGACGCAGGCCAGGCTATAGGAGGACACTTCATATTGGACAAGTGTTACAGTACTTTAGTGTGAAGACACCAGTGGGGTACTACAAGGCACACATCTTGAGGCGCTTCCCAGGAACTTTGACAGGCTCCTCAAAGATTAGAGGGACTTAATACCCAAAAATGGAGATATAGCCGTCTTTTAAGCTGATGATCCTGTTGTACTCCCTAAGGAATTGGGTACCAACTAAAAGGTCATAACTCTCATTCTCCAGGACCACAGCAGGCGCGGCTAAGAGTAGCTTGCCAAACCGCATAGAGAGGGCAGAGTATACCCCTATAGCACAAGTCATGGACAACCCAGCTGTAAAATAAGACTGATGGTAATTGAGGTTGGGGGCAAGTTTCAGCTTCTTGACAAGCTTCAAGGAGACAACAGTACCAGGAGATCCTGTGTCTAAGATTCGGCCTTAATCTTCACCTTTGGGACTGGATATCTCTACACAAGTAGTAGTACAACCAAAGGGTGAGAGAGACAGCCAGGATATCTTGGGCTTCTGCTAGCTCATTGTCCCACTTCTTGATCATACATCTCAAACCTGGAAACTCCTTGTAGACAGTCTGAAGAGAAAGGAGACTGAAACATTCTTTAAAACAGCCTCAGCTACTTCAGCCGCTTCTTCAGAGGATTCTACAAGTACAGGAGACCTCTTTGCTTGTGTGAGGTAAGGGCAAGAGATAATCTTCCAGTGGCTTCAGGCAGAGGCTTGGCAGTTTTTGTATTTTTTCCAGATTGTGGCTTGTGAGGGACTGCAATGGTTTTGGGGACAGCTAGAACTGAATATCCATAAGTGTCAGGATCATCAACATCTGAACTGTCCATATCAGAGTTGTCAGATATATTGTGGAACAGCAGCAGAATGGGAGAAACCTCAGTGTCAGCAGGCTCAGAGTCAGCTATGGAGGGGGAATTGAAGGAGACTGGGAAGAATTGTCAACCAAGAGTGTCTCTTCCTCTAGGTTGACTGTTCTTTTTCCGCCTGTTCCTTGGGGCTGGCACCTTCAACTTGAGGATTGGTACAGACTCAAGAGTGGTGACCTATCTGGCCGCAGTTATGGCAACCTTGACATCTAGGAGGGTTCTGAGAGTTCTTAGTGAGGATGTGTGGGCCACAGGATGAAGAACCTGATTTAGATGCAGCTTGATTCTTGTGTACAACAGATCCAGGGGTGGGTAAGATGCATATCTTGTAGCAGTGTCTTTATACTTTTCATGGAGGAATGCATAGCCTTGTGGGCCTTGAAATGAGGGCACAGGAGTTGATTCACCTTGAGGGCTTGGGCGCAGGCCATATATGCTTCATGCGCTGTCAATTTTCTGCTTGTTATTAATTGTTGTCCCTCCATGTAAAATCTGTCTGCAAATTTGGCTAACGTCTCTTTGGGCTTGAAAGATATGTGCATAGAAGGCATCCTTTTTTACCTCCGGGCTAAGATCACCACCAAACTTGTCAATCAAGAGCTGTTCGTGTCTTCACAGGTCTCAATGGTGGGCAGCTCTGGCACAACTACTTCTTGACAGATTGGGTGTAGACAGGTTAGAATGTGTTCTTTCTTAACCTCATCTGATGCTCGCCTCATGGCAGTCCCCCATAAATAGTTAAGAAAGCTGCAATAGTTGAGGTTTTGGGATCAAAGACTTGCTTAAAAGTAGGCTTGAAGTGTGCCTTGGGAGCTGGACCACCATTGCTGCTATTGAGTACATTTATGCGCGGGGAGAACTCAGCTTCAGATTCGGAGGGGGTTGTTTATCCCATAGTTGTCGAACACTTTCTTCAAGGGTCGTCAGAGTCTCAGTAGTTCTGGCACACATTGTTGGCTAGATTGATCTAGTCATTCAGTAACATCTAGGTGTTGTCCTTGGGTAGTGACAACAGTGGAGAGCTCAGCCAGCCAAAAGTAAGGGATGGCCCCACTGACAGGCAGGGGCAAATATGTCATTTACCAAATCAATCAGCTCACTCATCTCCTGTGTGTCTCTGTCCAACTCAGTCTGATCTTGTTTCAAATGGTCCACCCATAGCTAGGGCAATTAACTCTCTAGCACAGTGGGTTTGAGGACCCCCTGACAAACCAGGACAACAGCCATCTTCCCCATTAACCCTGAGTGAGCTAGCAGCGGCTGTCACTACCTCACGGTAAGCAGCAACTTCTTGCTGTAGTTCAGCGACCTGAGCAGTCAGCGCAGAACCTGGGGGTCAGGTTGAGGCATTTCAGTAAGACGTCCTTGGCTACAAGTGGAAGCGCGTAATTCTTGGATGGTCTCCCAGATCCTCTGCTCTCTCCCACCAGATCATCAGCAGGAGGAGAAGGCGGAACATCAGGTTTGGGAGTAGACAGCTCATTCACCTGAATCTGAAGTTTGGCTATAGCAGCAGCAGTGGTAGCTCTCTCTTGATCAATTTCCGCACTGAGTTCATTTAGACCTTGGGTGGCAAGGTCAGCTACTCGTTGCAATTGCTCGAAGGAATAGACACTGAATGCATTGAGCTGTTGCTAAGGGTTCAAAGTTGGAGAGATAAGCGTTTAGTGTGGAGTCTACTTGAGTTTGGCAAGGTTGTTCTAGCTGGTAAAACTCATGTAGCCGCTCCCTAACGTACTCAGGGATGGACTGGCGCATTTGCTCAATAGAATTGACTAAACATGTTTGAGAGGTGACCAAATCACACTAATTGTCAGACACCAGGGAGAACAGGGAACAAATCCATTGTTGGTAGGCGGCAAATTGGTCCCAGATGGGGAACAGCTGCTTGTAGAGACAAGATCTCTTGAACGTGGAGTCCCAACACCATCTGGTGATGGGCCAAGGCGGGCTGTACAAAGGATGACAGTAGGTGATCAGCAGAACCAGCTGCTGAGAGGAAATGTTGTGGAAACTGAGGGGCAACAATTAACTCGTAGTATTCAGCACGGCTAAACTGTAGCTGAAGGTGAGAGATGGCCCCATCCTGAGCTATCCCAAGGGCTACTACCATGACTTGACCTAAGTCAGGGTACCCATGGGGTAAGCAGCTAGGCGGGGACCATTCCCAAGGTTCAGTACAGTAGGGACAATAGGCGGGTTGGTGATGTCTTTCTCAATAGGAGGGCTGGTAATTTCAGGTGAAGTTGATTCTTGAATAGGCGGAGGCAAGGGACCTGAAAACGTAGATGACAAAAGGATAACTGAGGGGCTCACAGCCCCTGTAGTGTCAGGTATTCTTTCCTATTACATTAATTTTATTGACAACCTTTGAAAGAATTTCCACTCAAAATAACACAACAACAAGGTACTTGGGGCCAGTTTGTACTCTGTTGGTGAATTAATGGGAATGAAACTCAGGATCTAAAGAAAGGGCCCAGCGTTAATATGAAATCAATTATTCAACTTATTTACCTATTTATGTTAATGTTATTGTTCAGCTTTTGCTCTGGCCTTTGAATCGGGTTTTTTAAAGGTTAATAGTACTGTTTTAACAACATCACTTACCGCTTGCATCCCTGATTGGCTGCTGTTGTCCTTCCTTGCCGCTCTTGAATCAAATGAGCCTATATTTGAGCAAGGCTTTGTACTTAATTTAAGTGATTACCTGGCAACACACCGTTTAATTATATTCAGCCTTGTGGCTTATCCCTGGATCCGCTGTTTCCACCATATTACCTATTCATATTGTCAGCTCCACTCATATCAGTATTTGAAAAAGTGTACTTACGATACAAGTTTCATGAAAATCCCTCTTTTTTTCTAAATACCACTTAAATGTCCCAACCTTCATTTTTGAGGGCATTTAAGTGAGTTATCTTATCATTTTCCTTGTTCTAACAATAAAGACTTTTATTCTATACCTGCCAATCAATTACCTTCTGATACCTTATTTTTGAAGCCATAAGGAGGAATTCTATTCCTGTTCTGGTTTCTAGCTTCCTTCTTGTCTGTGGTGTTAAGCACTTGGAAAAACCAACACCCACTACTGACTGGTACAACTCTTTTTCTCCAGATCACGCGCATCCAAAGAAAGTCCCTAGCCCATGAATGGTTTAAGTACCCCTCCACCAGCCTGGGGACAATCGTTCAACAGCAGTAACTCATTCCTTGCCTCTGCAAACCTTCTCTGGTTAGACCTTGCACCTCCTTCTACACCTTTTACCAACGTATGTGACAGGATACTACCTACTTAGTTGATTCAGCTCTATGTTTGGAAAGATTTGCCTACTTGGGTCACCTGGGACATCTCCGCCATGATCATGGTACCATTGTGGCTTGGTAATAGCAGGGGCTTAACCCAGGGGCCTTGGCCTGGTTGGGAACTTGTTCTCTGTCAAGTGGGTCCCTGACAGTGGTGAGCACCATTTTTTTTTGTGTTTCTGAGGCGCGGCTCAGCACACAACAGGGAATCTGTACCTTAGGATTGGTAACACTAAGTCTCAGCTAGTTGCACGGAAGGTTATTGGACTACCTTGTGGCCCTGGATGAATAATCTCTACTAGCTGTGGCTAGAGAGGGCGCCAAAGTACTTGGACACATAAAAGGCAAAAGTGTGAATAAGGAGATCAACCCACATTGTGGATATGGAATATTAATAATAGTGGTTGGTGATACCCCAAACTAATGGTACCAGGACGGTGGGACCACTTGCCACAAGCCTGAGTGGGGCAAGGGAGCTGCAAGGAATCAGGAAGTGGAACAATTGATTTTCCAGTTTGGAGCCAGGCTTGTTTCAAAGGGCAAAAGCAAAAGAGAGCAATTTGTCCTCAAAATTAGCCATCAAGGCAAAGTGGAAACAGTGTGAATAGCGGTATTCACAACAATCCTGCCAGAAGGGCTGGCGGCGTCCTTATTGACTGCTGGCACTACCAGGCAGGGTTGATGAGTGCATCTTTTTATCTGCCGGCATTGTGGCGGGATTGTTTGCTTCTGCAATGGCCCTATACCAATCATCAATGGAAAAGCAACACCCCACAAGGCACTTGATTGCAGTTATGGATTCAAACCATTATGATGATGAGAAACAAGAAATGTGGTGTTTCCATTGATAATGGTTTCAGGGGAAGCAGAAAGGAAACCGCTGGGGGAGAGTACCCAGGGACGCTTCCTGCCTGTGATAGTAAGCAGGGTGTGCCTAACAATGGGTGAAAACAGTTCACTGTAGTAGGGCTTGCCAAGCGTCTTAATGCCGCAGGTGACCTCTGGTTCTTGACTGGCCCATGCGGTGGACCATACCCAATCAGGCCCTCTAAGGTGCCCAGAGGCTGCAGCAACCCAGATGGGCCCAGGTACTTGACAGATGCAGAGGCGGGTTTCTGTGGAGTGTAGCCAACTTACTATGTCAGCCCCTTCCATGCCACCCATGAAGGATTCAAGTTGTAGGTGCAGCATGCACTGTGACATATCAGACTGGGGGTGGGGTGACACCAATGTTGCATTGTCCCAGGCAGAGTTGGTTCTAGAGGCTGATGAGAACTAGTTGGTCCTGGTATACAATGTAACCTCCTGGGATTTCCCCATAAAGGATGGGAAGGAAGGTCTCTGGGTCAGGTATAGCCATACAGACAGCACTCTGTCCTTCCTTGGGGGATTTCTTAAAGGTAGGCCATTAATTGAACCTACCACTGCTACCACTGTTGCAACTGAACCAATAATAGTTCAGTGTTTAGCTTGGGGAAGACAACAGTCCAATAGAAAGGCAAGAATAGCAATGATATGATGTTTATTTAGATAATAGCATGATTATGTACTATATCAAGAAGTCACAGACCCATCTGGGGGTGACACTGTGGCGGGTTTGGTATAAGGGGTTGGGCTGGGAATATATTAAGTGAGGGATCAGTGTGTTGAATTGGTAGCGCTCCTAATTGGGAGATGGTGCCCTTGATTTGACATTTCCCAAAGGATCCTCTATACTGTTAGTTATGTTATAGGGCTTCTCTTTGAGCACCCCCTGTGGACTGTAGGATACTTTAGTGGGTGGGGGAGTAATCTTGGTTGCAACAGAACACAGATTGCACCCCAGACAGATAAAGGCTGTAGAAAAGTATCAGGATATCTTCAAGGTTGTCCTTGCCTGCTATCCCAAGTATAGAAAGCTTGAGCATATTTGATCTATCTTTGTAGCCCTTTCAGCCAGTGCTTGATATCTTTTCAATATACTCTTTCTCCTCTTTTTTGTTTAGTTTTTAATATTTCTTTAGTTTTCAGCTATTATATATCTATAGTATATTTTATACCTAGTATAGCTGAAAGGTCCCTGTTTGGATTCTTGGCTTGAGAGCTTTGTGTGGCCTAGTTATACTAATGGGTCCCATTTTGTTTCAGATTTGGATTCCTGAGACTTTTTTAGTCTAACCATAACCTTTAAATTTTAATTTTATGATACTTTTAGGATTTTATGTGTTTCAAGTTAAAACACTTGCTGAGATGCTGGCTTTGTATTCATGATAGCGTATTCTGAGATGATGCAATATGATGGTTCAAGTTGAGATGGCGTATCCTACCTCTGGGATGGTCTGCCATAACCCTAGTACCACATGGATTTTGGATACCCACTTCGATCCCAATGACATTTTCCCTAGGAACCGAAATCTGATAATATAATGTCATCTTTAAAACTTTGATATATTTTTCTAATTAAATATCATAAATGATGTCATAATATGGGATTTGAGTTCTTAGGAAAGGCTCTCGGAATTGAAGTGGGTACCAAATTTTGAGGTAAGGCTGGTGTGGGGATGAAGGACAGATAACAACTGGTGGGATACTGAGACTCTTTATTGATCGGGAGTGGTTTTATTTTATAGTAGAGATGGGATTGGAGTGAGTATGAAATGATTTGTTGATGTTTTCAATGGCAAGTCTGTATGAGAGCTTAAAATGCTGCGCATCAATCAATTGGAGTATTGCCAGCAAACCCCTATCGTTTGAAAGGTGGCGTTTTGGTTAAGGATTTATAGGAAATCGTAGATGTATTGGATTGAATTCAAGGTTGCATAATTGGCCTGCATTGTGAAAATGGACAGTTTATTAAATTGTTTTTAATTAATCTGGTTTGAATGCTTTATTGGTGATCCCTTGATCTGATTTGCTCAAAGCGGCAGAGTTACGGCATGTGATTGTGGCGGTGAAAAGTAAGTTATGTGATAGATTGGCATACAGTTGACTGCATATAAATATTACAGGAGAAATATGGAAAGAGTCAAATGAAGGTCTCATCTCTTTTACCCCTTCTTTTTGGGTGGGCTGCTAGCCAGAAGGCTAGAAAACGGGGGGCCTTTGAGATTGTCCAGCGCTATGATATTCACCAGATCAGCCTGCTCAAGCTGACCCGCTACTTTCGAGCTACCGACCGCTTCTTTGCTGATAAGGAGGCGACCCCGTGGAAGAAACTTACCGAGGCGTATAACGCAGAAATGAAACGGGCCCGTGGCCTCTCCAAAACCCGAGTGAGCTTGCGCTACGTCTCCAAGTTTGAGGACGCGATCAAAGCCTTCAATCCCAACGTAACAGTGCCCTATTGGAACTACACCGTTTACCACCAGCACCCAAAGCTTGATCCCATCTTCCTTAACTACATGTTTGGTGCCGAGGTCGACTCAGACAAGTGCCTCATTAGCGGCAACTTCAAAAACTACAAGGGACTCGACGGCTACTGTCTTAAGCGAGAGCTCTTCATGCGCGGCACTTCTCTTCCTGATCCCTCCGACTTGGACGCAATGCTCAGCAAACCCTCACTCAAAGATGCCATACGCTCCCTGAGGAAGCTGACTCTGAGAGTCGAAAAATTCCTAGGGGGTATGTTTACAAGGAACCAATCAATCTTTGACCCTCTCCATTACTGCATCCAAGGGTTCAACCTCAAGCTCCTCAAGCAGTGGAGTGTCAAGCACAAGTATGATTTAACCCGCTACAGTCGAGAGTTTGCCTCGGTCACTGATGACATTTATCCACTCTCCTAATAAATTATTCAACTATCGATAAACTAGAATATAAAATGTCCAATTAGCTTTGATTACCCAATATTCAACTTGTCACTCCAAATAAGCCCATATCCATCCACATCACTTCTAAATGAACAGAGCCCAGAACTTAAACCATGCTGTGGGACCACGTGAACTCGATATCCTACTTGGATCAACTATTCGATAGATTTCAATCCAAACTAGCCCATTTTAAACATAAGTTCCCTTTAAAGCTCTAGTTAAATACAGTAGTTTAAAAGCTATACCAAAAAGCAAAATCAACTCAGATGCAAACAAAATCCAGCTATAGTGTAAACATACTCCCTGTCAACAGGGGTTTGGGCAATAATGGGTGGGATGACCCAAAGAAGCAACAGCCAACTTCGGCTACAAGGGAGAATACTTGGGATATAACACAACCCCCATAAAAAGGGAACCGGTTCATGCCATCCTTTGGTGCACACATGTTTACTGTGTAGATTGGTGAAAAAATCCACCCAGCCACAGTTGGTCACATTCAACCCAGAACAAAGTGCAAAGACAACCCAATCCACAAACAGAATCACTACGTTGCTGCACGAAGCAAGCCGTACACAAGCATGGTACCTAGCGATCTAAAGTAAGGCACATGATACAAAACATAAATCATAAAGGCATTGCCCCAACCATCTACCCTTGGCGTAGAATCTGAGGAGATTGGCGAATAGCATCTTCTTCGATCCTATAACAAGATATGTACAACCAAAAACAGCTAATCAAACATACAAATCTATCAACAGGCAGTTGAGCAATGCCTATTCTAATTTAGTAACCATGTTCAGATAAAAAGCAAAAATCAGACCCCAGCGTGCAACTTGATTGAGTTTTATTTAGCATTTTATTAAATTTTGAAACAGAGCAAACACAAGAACAGAGTAACAATGCACCCGCTGTGGGCTGCAGTTGCCCCCACAGGTCAAAAAATTGAGTCAGTGCAACACAAGTGCCTACTCAGGAAGGAGACAAGAGAGGAGAGTTCAATAGTGAGGTTGCATTGACACAACCATTCCAAGGAGTACAACATTTGAGGGTGTAGAGCATCAGCCCTCAGGTCCCCAAGCTGATCCAAAAGCCCACCAAGGTTACAACTACCAAGAAAGTTGACAACAAAGAGGTAGAACTTACTTTGTTTGTGTTTAACCCTGTCTACCGCCAGGAAGTAGTCCCAGCGGCCATGATGGAGAAGGTGAAGCCTGTGCTTGACACTAGCTACAAGCCCTACATCAGTGATGGTAACCAGGAGGACAACAACAAGCCCAAGTTCCATAGGACTACAGAGGGGAAGCTATGCTCAAGAAGGTCGCAGCCTTCTACAACAAGGTGCCCATGTCTTGCAAGCCTGTCACCAATCAGGATCCAAGTTCATCTGAGCCTACTAAGCCCACTCAGAAGCGCATCCCTGACATCAAATGCATCATCCTGCTTAAGCTAATGCATGAATCTGATGACTACAAGGCAGCCGCAGCCATTGTTGGAGTGGATCCCAAGTACGCCAGCAAGACCTTCCACAAATTCATCAATACTGGCTGAGTTCTTGCCTTGGAGAAATCCTTGTGGGTATCATCATGCTCACCAAGGAGCACAGATGGGTAATCTGCCAGTAGATTGATTGAGACTGCCATCTTTGACTAGAAAATATCAAGTCAATGGCCAAGTCCACTTTTGGGGTCAATACATCAACCTCCTCTTACTATCATGTGGCCAAGGGCTGATAGGTTTGCTGGAAAACCCTCAGGTATCTCCCTACAACTTAAACAGCCCTGACAATATTGAGACCTGAAAAAAACTGCTGAGGAGTACACTTTCCTCAAAAACAAGGGTACCAACAAATTCTATTATATTGAAAAATCAGCATCTGCCTTGTCTATGCAAAATGACTATGGCTATATCCCCAAAGGCTCCGATGACGGGGTAGCTGGGTGTGCTGCTGTTTGTGCCACAGCCTATTTGATGGTGGCTCTCTTCAGCCCAAAGGGGATTGAGCTGTATCAAATGATCTTGGGATCCCACAACAGCTGGACCTTCCTATCATTCCTCTTATTGGTCCAGGAGCACCTGAGGGGCACAAGCCTGGGCTTCACCAATGTAATTGTGCTGGATAACGTTGGTCTCCATGAGGTGGCAGATATTCTTGAGGAATTGCCAACAATTGACACCAGCATTGCAGTGGGCCCCCAGCAATTGGCCACAGCAAATTTGCACCTTCTCCTTCTCCCCACTTATTCACCCTTCCTAAATCCCATCAAAGAAGTTTTTGGGTGGCTTGAGTTAGCTGTAAAGTGAGGGACTCCAACTGGGACCAAGGGCCTGTTTAGTTTGCTGCAGGCCAGGATCCATGCCCTTCCGGCAGAGGCTGTGGCCAAGTTTTATGGCCAGGCTGATTTGTTCATCCCGGGGGCCTAGCTGTGGAGACAATTGACTAAAGGGTGTATCCATTCTGAAGGGTTTTTATGCACTCTGATTATTTTTTAGATCTATATGCTGTTATTTTATATTTAGAGGTTTCCCCGCCCCTAATCACATAGAGCAGCCCATCAATGCAGATGCCTGATTTTTGGATTGCAGACCAATCTATTCTGTTGTACTCCTCTTTTCCCATCCCAAATAGCTAATATCACATTATGGTAATTGTATAGAAGTGTCAGTCCCGTCAAATACATATAGAAAGTAAACTAAACATATAAGGGCACTGAAATTGTATATGATCTTTATTAACTGTAGTAGTTCACCTGTAATAAGGCCTTCTATAAGTTTCTTTGTAATAACAGTTTGCTAAAATGGAAGTCAGATTAAAAACTAGTTGTCATAAAAAAGTAAAAGACTAGGATTTTAAACTATATTGGAGGGAAAGAAACTTCTTTATTAGCAACAATAATGGGGTTGGCAGTATGTCCCACCCGTAGAGGGAGGTGGCGCACAGCCTCCTTTGCCACACCATGCCCAGCAGATACTTGGCTGTTGCTGTATTCCTGCCTGCTGGTAAAAGGGAGAGCTGTGAGGTGGGAGCTCAGGAGCAGCTTTTCAGGCGGGGCTGCAAACCTGTGAATGCCAGCCAGGACCAGGGCGTCCAGGATTACATGGTCCACCAAGTAGTAGCCTGGGGGACCTTCTTCCCATCCCAGGAGAGCCTGGCCTTGGTGATCCCAAGGAGGACCCCTTCCAGGTCTGCAACGCTGGCTCCCATCCCAAAGTAGAACAGGAACCCCAGATAAACCGCGAGATGAAGCATTTGCCCAGCAAAGGCTTCAGCAAAATCACACAGTTTATTAAAAAATGTGCAAATCTTTTTCATGTTGGGTCTTGGCAAAGGTAAGCTCTATTTTCAGAAAGCCAGGCGTAGGTAGAAGCATTGAGTGACTTGGGATGGGGTACCGCCAGGCCAGTGGTTAATGTCCACCATAGGGTGGGTACCAACTTGATAACATAAGATAGTGACTGCCCAAGTAAGGATCAAGAGCTAGATTTGGGCACCACGGAGTCCACCAAGCCTTTCAGAGAAATGTAGAGCACTTCAAACAGCTGGGGGGACGTGGTCTTGGTGGTGGGGGGTTCCATTGGGCGGTTGGATTATGGGGTCAGAGGTGGGGTCATAGGAACCAGGTAGGCGGGCAGATGATTGTACTTGTCTTTGAACAATCTTGGCGGCCTCACATACCACTTTCCTTCACAACCTATAGTTTGGGTCTCTCTTGTCCTTGCCAAGGGGTCAGAAAATAGTATGTTCTCCAAGTTGAACTTGGAGTAAGCGGGCTTTGGGGGTATTTGGTGAAATGCACTTGTCCAAAGGGTGCTCCAGGGAGACAGTATAGTGCCAGTGATGGGTTGGCATGTTGGTCACTAGAGCGGGTGGGCACCTTGTTGTCTACTTGACTAGATTTGAGGTGGAAGATCACTAAAACTAAATAGGGTAAAATTTGCCGGAACCAGAGTTTCATAAATATTTATTATCAAAAATGATAATATGGTCATCCCCATACCACCAGGGATTTATATCATATGATTTTGCTTCTTCAAATTTTGAGGACTTCAGTCCATGGGCATTTTGCTGGTAGGGCGTGGACCTTGGGACAGGGTTTTGTTGGCAGTGGATCCTGGATAGACCAGCTCTGACAAACAGAAGTGGCAATGCTTTTTTCTGCCGCTTCTGTTTACTAAATCACCTGAGCTGGCCAATTGTGTTGCCAATTCTTGACTGGAGACTGGTGGCAGCTGATGCTCATTGGTGAAGCCAGAATCAGGCCTTGTCTTAACCTTCTTTAGGCAAGTCACAACCTCTGGATAGATCTGGGTCCTTAGTGGCACAAGGCTGGCAGCAATCTGGTGATCATTTGGGGAATCTCCTTTAACAAACTGGCAAGTTGTGGAGTAATTCAATAACTCAAGTCTGAAACTCAAAGGGTTGGAGGGTCCCTATCCATCCTGGTTGGAGCAAGTCATCTCCAGAGGGTCAGGGTTTGATTCTGGGGTTTTCAATACAAGTGTTGAAATTTCATTCTTGAAATCCATGGCTAGAGGAAGCCCTGTCTCATCAGCACTCCAGGCCATCCCAAAGTCTGCTAGGAGGATATCAGTTTTCTTGATGGCTGTTTCATTTGCAACAGCTAATTTAGACACCGCTCCCCAAAAGTTCTTAAGCAGGTAAGAGAGATTATGCTCCAGCGGGAAGCAGAAGCTAGCAGCTGCATGTGCCTGGCCCATCTCTGGTATGTTATTTAATGGGAGTGTCTCCAGGACGAACTAAACAAGCTCAATGGAGTTTACACAGTAAACTCTACTGCAGGCCACTGGGTCCAGGTGGTCCAATTGGGCATCCTTGTAGGAAGTAACTGCCCACTCAGATGCCCCTTTTCTGTGCGTCAGCGCGGCTAATGCCTCCCTAACCATTGGGAAGGAACTGTTGATTCTGTCCTCAAGCTTGCTCACAACAGGATGTGACAGAGCCAGTTGCCTAGCCACATAATTAGTGTAGATGGCATAAAATATGGCAGGGACAAAGGGGACCAGGACCTGGTGTATTACACTTTTTGATGATTTCTATAAAAAACAGGTAAGAATTTAGGAATTTTTATTAATTTTTATTTGTAGATTAAATTTTTGGTGTCCTTGCCGGCGGCTTCAGTAGGCTTGATCATCCTTGGCACAACCAGTTGTGCAAGCAATTTGGTATTCTCATTCTGGTTCCTCTTTGTTGGTTTGAGATGTGCATACATATCAGGTTCATTGACACAGACAGACGGCAAGGAGAGGGAAAATGACTTGAACTGGAGGCTTTCTATGACTGTCTTCTGGACGTTTAGAAGACACTCAATTTTCTTCTCTGATGTGTTGGACTTTTTGGTCATTAGGGCCTTTGCAAAAACTTTTTGCTTTTGTCTCCTGTGAGGACGGCAGACTTAAATTTTGCTTTGACATTTTGATCAATGTATTTGATCTTTGCAATTACAAGGTCCAGATCTTTCAGAAGCTTTTCAAGTTCTCCCATATGATTTTTTACTAACCTTTGCATATGTTTTTATAGCTTTCACCCTGATAAACTCTGTGTTATTCTGATACTATTGTCTCTTTGTTTATCCTTGTTTGTTTTCCCATTTACTACAGTATCCCATCCCTTTACACTTTTTGTATATGTTTTTAAAATTATCTCATTATGTGTTGTTTGCTTTGTGTTTTTCATTGCTTCCATAATTGCCTTATTGTTTTTGCTCTTTAGACAGCCCCTTGTGAAAATATTAACAAAAATTTGATGATCATCCCAGTTTGAATTAGAAAATTATAAGTTCATTGTGTTTAGAAGAAGTTGTTGCTGATCTGGATTCTAAACCTTAAGGATAAACTTTAAGCCAATCAGGAGCCAAGTGAGAAAGTGATTGTTGTGACATAAAGGGACATTCAATAATTCTTTGATACATATGAGCTAATTAATCTAATTGGCTGGTTGTTTTGCCACTGTGAGCCATTGATACTGTGTCAAGTTGTTGATGGACTAGTACCCAGTCAGCTGCAGGGTTAACACTAGTCCACCAACAACTTGCCACAGCGGCAATGGCGCTCAATGGATAAACAACCAGCCAATTAGATCAATTAGCTCATATGTATCAAAGAATTATTGAATGTCCCTTTATGTCACAACAATCAATTTCTCACTTGGCTCCTGATTGGCTTAAAGTTTATCCTTAAGGTTTAGAATCCAGATCAGCAACAACTTCTTCTAAACACAATGAACTTATAATTTTCTAATTCAAATTTCAACGGCCACCAAATTGTTGTTAATATTTTCACAAGGGGCAGTGTTTGGGTGCTAAAAATAACTGTCTTCTGGATCTAGATACATGGTATAGTAAACATGATTTTATAAAAATAAGCTGAACATAAAGAGTAAAACCAACTATAAACAAAGAGAACATGAACAATTTAAATTAAAAATAAAGATAATATAAATAGAAAATGTTTGGCAACAGGGGGTTTATTGAGGCGGGGAAGAGAGATGCCTAGTAGGCAGAATAGTGCAGGAAGGAAAGCGTAGAGCTAGTGCTGGCCTGTGAGGTCTGTGATTGGGTGAGTGGGGCTGGGAGGTGGGGGTAGTGGTGGCGGGGGTAGAGTAGGAGGATTTTGTGTGATGGCCGCCATATAACACTTTTCATATTCTTTGTCTGTCATTGGTTAGATTGGCTGGTAGACAGTTGTGCCACAGGGTGGGTGGCGCTTATATTTCTGTGATTGGCTGACTGTGTTCACATGGAAGACAATTTGGGCAAACAAGTCAGCCACCATTGGTCAACTAAAGAGAGACTTGTATTCCAGGACTCTGATATAAAGGTCATTGAACGCCTGGAGGCAGCGCTGTCAGACTGTATCTATAATATTAAAGAGTGCTACATTGGACATATGAGTAAACTGAGGCCTGGTGACTGCATCCTTGGATTGACTCAAGAGCAGTGGAGCTACCCTCCATCTGGTGGCTCAAGAAACCCCAGTAAGTGGACTTTAATCTATCTCAGGAGTCCAGAAATTCACTGAGGATATGGCTATACCCATAGTCATTAGTTTTCAGGGTTTTTATTATAATAGAAAAAACTCTTTGCCAAGATATCCAGGAACACACCAATGAAAGTCCCCTGCTTGGCCTTCTTTCTTCCATTCTTGGTGACAGCTTCTCCTTTTTCACCAAACTTGTCAAAGGTAATTGATAGCTTTTAATAGACAATGGACATGATTTCATCTGCTAGACTAGTCAAACATTAGACCAGGGTGAACTCAATGTCATGATGATATTGTTAATCCTCACTGACATCCCATTGTTTGCCGCCAACATTGGTCAACACCCTGATTGAAGCCTCTTTCCTGTGCACCCAGAGCTGCACCATGCACTCAGAAACCCATATTCTATGGTGTGCAAGTTGTTTCTTGACCTGGGTTAGGGGAATCTTGGGATCCTGCTGCAGGAGATTGAGCGTTATTTGGGTATGCCTTGTTTATCTGGGACTCTGGGGCTTTCTTAGACTTCTTGGCTGTCCCAATCAGGTTCCCCTTGTTCATCAGGTTGTTGAATTCCCACATGATGGTAGCTCTGGTAAATTGCAATTTATGACAATCTGGTCCAAGGTCAGGCCACGCTGGTTGAGTGTCACAATTTCCTGAAGAATAAGGGTAGTGATTATTATGTGTTTGGGGTGCTGGGCTGTGGGAGCTGAAGCCTGATTGGTTATAGGGGGATCAGGTTGGCTGATGGCAGGCAGTTGTTCTAAACCTGGGTTGCCATCCTGATTGGTTGGTTGGTGGGCAGCTTGTGCGGGGATGGGTACAGGAGCAGGGGCAGAGCTAGACACTACATGACTACTGAACAAGTCAAAGCCATATGGATCAGGGGTCAGTAACAGGTCAGCTTCCTCATTACCCGCCTCAAAGGCTTGGGTGTAAATAGGTGCCTCCACGTTCTGAGCCTTGCCTTCATTGCAGCTGGCTTGGCTGCTGGCGCTGCCAAAAATGTTGCTGTTGAAAACCATATTGAACTAAACCCTAGGATAAAATCACTAAAAGTAGAAATTTTAAAATTTAATGATTTATTTTTATTGTAATCACAAGTCCATATTTAGAAAGTTCTCAAGACCATTATACACAAGTCAGGAGCCATAAAAAATGAATAAAATGCCTCTGTTCCTTAATTAGATAACCGTTGATTGGCTGTTAAACTGTTATTTTTCTATTTTAGGCTGCTCATACTACACATCTTGTGTGAGTTCATTTTGTTTTGTGATTGTGGAATCTTGCTTCTAGATTGCTCAAATTTTGTTTCATTTTAGTCCTTCTGCTGGTGGCTCATATGAATCCTGATTGGATTATAATATACAGTAGTTTTAAAACCTATTGAGATAAACAAAAAATCTCAGTCTAAAAACAAATACAACTCAGTCAAAAGGCAAAATCAAGGTGGATCCAAATCTATCTTAATTTAATATAAATTCCTTAATTATTGATTTTGTTTTTAGACTGAGTTGGTTTTTTTAGACTGGTATTTTTTTGTTTATCTCAACAGGTTTGAAAACTACTGTATTCTGGAACAGAATCAATCCATCCTACTTGCTGTGCTGTTTCTTTTTGTTTATAGTTTGAACTACGCTGTTCACTATTTGATATAATTTTATATCTTGTGTTAGTGAAATTTCATTTAGTGTTTGAAAAATTTTCTGATCACCAACTTTTTTAAATCATATGATTCCTGAATCTTGCCTGACTTGGGGTTTGCTTAAATCTGAAATCATTTTTTCAAATCTGAAATATTTTTGGTTGTTGACATAGCTTTTAAAACTACTGTTCCATTCAACATGAAACCCAAATACTATGATGATCAAGGTGGTTCCTGACTTGAGTCAAAGAAATTATGGGGTCCCAATACAGGAAATCAAGTATTACAATATATGCTTTATTGATCTGTTACTTGGGTGCATTTGTCTGCTTCATTACCACACCAAGCATGTCCTCTTGTTCATAAAATCATTAAATTCCCACATCAAAGTGATGTGAGATTTTTCAATTGGTTGAAAATTTGCTCCCAGGTTAGGTCATGCTTAGTAAGTGCCGTAATTTCTGGAGAATCCAGGCTGTGATGATTTAATGCTTGGGCCTCTAGGCTAAAGACACAATAGCCTTTATAGCAAAAATTCTGAGCCATCTGGCTATTGGATGGTGATTGTTCTAGGTAAGGTTCACTTTTTTTATTGGCTGGTTGGCTGGTGCCCTGTTAGGGATCAAGCAAAGGGGAACAAGTAGAGCTAGCATATCAATGATTACAACCATATTAAACACAGATGGGTCCAGAGACAGGTATAAGTTGGCTTTCTCATTACTCACACAAAGATCTTGGTGTAAATGTGGGCCTCATCATACCAATTCCCTTGTCCATTGGTACTGGATTTTCTGTTGCCTTGTCTGTCAATCCCGTCAAAATTCTTATTGCCCAGAAAGCATTGTAAAATAAAACAAGCAAAAATCACTAGAAGAAGAAGTTTAAATCTTTTGGTCTGAAATTTATTATGATCATGAGTCCCAATTTGGATAGTCCCTGAAACCTATATATACAAATAAAGAGACTTGAAAATTAATGAAATGTCTCTATTCCCATTTTTTATAGCTGGTGATTGGCTGCTAAAATGTTGCTCTTCTATTTTAGGATGCAAGTATTGAGCATCTTGTGTGTCTTCTTTTTTTATGATTATGAGATTTTGGGGCAGGAAGTTATTCAGTCAATTTTTTGCCGTCAACTGATTTTCAGTTAAACTTGATCCAGATATAATTTTCTTTATATGTAAATATTTTTACTTTGAGCAATAAAAAATATAAAAAAATAAAAAATAAATAAAACATATTCTGTCAGAAATCTGTGGACTGTGATATTTTATCATCTACCAGATGATCTCCAAAGTCTTCTAGCATTAGGAAAGTACAAAGAACCTATGATTTTGGCATAACCTGCAGTCTGTAATTTTTTGTTTTCATCAGAAGTAGCAAGTCTGACAGGGCCCAAGGCCTAAAGGATTTGAGATGTTTCTTCCTACTTCTGGATATAGGTCCATAGTTGTTGTCTCTATATTTTACTATAGGAATCAATACTGTATGACAACATTATCATCTTTTGCACTACTAATAAATCCTAAGAAAGGATATCATTAAGGAAATATGACTTGGATCAATCATCAAGTCAGTACAAAATCATCAGTTTTTTATTCTAATGAACTGGCTTTAAGGTGGCCTGCCCGCGCTTTTCCAAGTTAACTTACAATGCTAAGTAGAGACTGAGATAGCATTAGGGTAACACATCAGGGGCCCATTCTTTATGGGGTGTTTTTTGATGGAAGTTTTCTTGACAGCTTCCAGAGCTAAGTATTCATTCTGACGCTGTACAACTACTCCTTAACCTGAGCAGATTAGTTGTCTACCTGGGCCACTGTCCAGGGCTAGCTAGCCAGCTGTTGGCTACTAGTTCACAGAGACAATTGTTACACTATACTGTATCTAATCAGAGCTACTCTGATATAATAGGCTCAGAGCTTTTTATCTTAGAGTGTTTGGCCTGGTGTCCCAGTCCATGGTGGACTCTTCTAGATGTAATGTGGATAACAGTCCATATGACGGCCCTCCAGTTCTAGGATATAATTAAAGTTTAGAGTAATAATTATTATGTGGTGCATATTAAGGTGCTGGCAAATGGGAATTGATTAATGAAAAATAATTTCATTTTCTATTCATTAATTACAATACACAAATTTTTTGATGCCAGGATATGACTTGGTCATTGATTCATTGATCCTGCAGCCTGCGGCCTGCATTGTTCTGTTGAAACCATTCCTAAGAGTGATTGACAGCTGGCCTGAATTAATTGGTTTAATCCTTTAATTAGTCAATATCCCAAAATCCTGACATATTCTATAAAAAATATTTATTAACTCTTTTAATATTTTTTCTTTTATAATCTGGCAGTGAAATTTAATTTGATTAGTTTTTTAAAAAGTAAAAACTTAAAATTAAGCCTATTAAATACAAAATAAATTAAAATTAAATTTTTTTGTAAAGCATAGCTTTTATTAGCAAATAAGTTAATTTAAAAAATTGATTTGTTGTAAAGTTAAAAAATTTATATATGAAGAGAGTATAGTTGGATCAAATTTGACTGAAAATCAGCTGACAGAAAAATAATTGAAAGAATTGCTTCCTGCCCTGAGATTTCACTTATGT